>PVIW01007437.1:0-72924 GCA_004026585.1 Noctilio leporinus
CCCTTTGGTGATGGACTGATTCTTTTTTTCCCCATTTTAGGTGTCTGTTCTTGCTTGCTCTTTATTTTTTTATTTATTTTTGTTCTTTCCTTGGGTTAACCTGCTTTGCTTCCTTGCCTTAGTTGAGCACTCTTCTGTGATAGGAGATTTGTGGAGTTCAATGTTGCCGTCTCCCAGATTTTCTCCACTTGCTGTTCTTTGTGTGTCATTTATTTGGGCTGTCTGGTTGTATTCTGGGCCTGCGGGCTACTGTCCTGCTGGCCTCCTCTGCCTCTGGGCTCCGCTCCCCTGTGTCCAGATGCCATCCGTTCCAATCCCTAGGGTCCTGAAGACCTCTCACGCTCCTTATCCCGTCCTCTAGCTGCTCTGGTACTCGAGAACACCATCAGCACTGCTCTCCACTCTGTCGCCATCTTCCCTCTTCAATTTTTAAGTATAAAAAAATCAACCATTGCATTTTATACTACCTTATAGTTAGAAAACTTATTCACAGTTGATGTGATCCTCAAAACAGCAGTATTTTGTGTAGATACAATATTTATATGTAACACCCCTTTCCCTTTCATGTGCAGCTGAGTCTTAGAGTAGAGGAGCTTGTGGAGGGAAAGCAGTCTAGGATAGGATTGGCTGAGAAGCTAATGCCTCCAGAGCCAATGGGAATAAAAAGAGGGTGGGCTCTTTGGCTCAGGAGCTTCCCTGGCTCTTGAGCTGTCTCTATCTCTCTGGCTCGCTGGCTCTTGGAGTGACTGGCTCTTATACTCAAGCTCCCTCTCGGATTCTTTTTCCTTGAGGATGGCTGCATGATTGTGCTGCAGCTGCCTGCATTTCCCAATGGAAAGTATTTTGTATGGGAAGGAACTGCAGGCACAGCCTAGGATGGGGCTGGCCTGGCAGAGGGTGGCAGGTTTATTCTCTGGATGTGCTAGAGGAAACAGGCTCTGGGGCAGAAGCCTGCCATTCTCCCGGAACTGTGTAGCTTTTGTGTATTACTTAGTTTGTAAACTAACCCAATAGAAACTAACAGGGGAAAATGTTAGGAGAACCCAGGTGTTAAGAGCTTAGACTTAATTGATAGGCTTAAGTAATTAAAGCTGTGACTTGGTAGGCTTAAGTAACTGCTTTTAAATCAAGACTTCTTTCCTTTATCACCAAACCTGTGCCTCTGGAATTTTGCCTAGAGGGTGGTGGCAGACAGTAGAACCCCATGTTGCTGTTTGGTAACAGCAACAGTGTTTTGCTTTTCCTTGGAGAAAATATTCAATTCCTTGTTGTTTTGATATGATGTCTGTCATAGATGTATCAAGGAACATGGACATGAACATGGACATATGGCCCAAGGCAAGAAATCTGAAGATTAGATGCCACCTGGCTGGCCATCACAAAACAGATAAAGGTGAACTATTGGCCGACCCTGAAGAAACTCTCTGTAAGTCACTGCTACTAAGATCCCAGAAAGGTCTTATTTTCTGTCCTTCCTATGTCCAGGTTGTTTGGCTGTTTATTTGAGTCTATGAGCCGATTGTGCTCTTTCCATGAATTCTCTTGCACAATATTGAGTTCCTGTTGCTTGCTGTCAATTATCCCAATTAGTATATTTAGCAGGGGTTCTGGAAACTGCTTAAGGCATGCAGCTGAGAACATGGCAGAACTAGGATATGAACATATATTCTTTTTGACTTTCAATTAGTCTTTTCTTTCCTTTTCTTCTCTTTTCTTTTTTTTTTTCTTTCTTTCTTTCTTCCTTCCTTCCTTCCTTCCTTCCTTCCTTCCTTCTTTCTTTTTAAGATTTTATTTTTAAAGAGAGGGGAAGAAATGGAGAGAGCGAGAGAAATATCAATATGTGGCTGCCTCTGGTACACCCCCCAACTGGGGACCTGTCCTGCAACCCAGGCATGTGCCCTGACTAGGAATTGAACCTAGAACCCTTTGGTTTGCAGGTCAGAACTCAATCCACTGAACCACACAAGCCAGGGCCTGTGTTCTTCATTTTATATAACTTTTGGGGCAAACTAAATATATAAGAATCATGTCTTGTCTTGGAACAGAGGGGATATAGCCTGAATATTATTTCAGAATACTCAACAGGGAGGACAGAGGAATAAGAATCTGGGTTTCTGCTAGGGTAGAGCAGGGAGAGAGGGAACAGTCTAAACTGCAGATATTGAGGGAAGGCTCAGCAAATGCATAGTTTCCATGAAATGAGGCAAAAGTAGGATGTAGTTTAAGCAAGAGCAGCACTTGGGGTCAAAATATTGTGTGATGTCTAATATTCCATTTGAAGTTGTTTGCTGTATTGTGATGCAAACCACCCATCCATCTCCCCCCAAACTTGGGTGAGCTTTGCTATGCACAAAAATACCTCCTGTGACTGGTTTTCTGAGCAAAGTAGAGAAAGGGACAAAATTCCAGTCTCCAAGTTATTCTCATGTGTTTTAGGGCCCACATGTGTATGACAAGAGGTGATCCAGAAACTGAACAAATTCAGGGGATTACTTTTAGAATTGGGCTTCCCATTCCATATGTCTTAATAGAAAGCTGACAAGTAGGGAGCTACCTAGGGAAAGTAGTTATGCCAATGGATATCAGAGGGGACACATTCCCTGAATGTTGGTAATAATCCTGAAGGTCTCAAAATCAACTTATTTTTCCTGAAAACACTGCTATAGTTTCCCAGGTGCACTTCAGTGTATATAGCATTATTAGTTGGGGGAATTACCCTTATTCCACTGGATTGCATGGCACAGAGAAAGGACTGATTTTGATACTCACACTAGTTTGCCTACCCTAAACAAACCACCCACTTCTGCTGAAATCACTTGCCTAAAGGTCAAATTACAAACAGAGCAAAATTGGACATAATTGCACTCTTGGAAAGTGACATAACCACGCATGATCATTTGGGGTACAGGTTCAGAGAATCCCATTCAGCCTCCATCTCCATTAGCCTCAGTGTCCATGGTTTATATGGAGGCCAAGGCTGAGTGTGTAGAATGAGGGCCTCACTGGAAGTTGACTTACTGCTGGCATGTTAGAGGGGATATCTGGCTCATCACCAAAACTATTTTGATTCTGATACTCAGAACCAAAGCATATCCAGACAATTCTAAGCTGTCTTTTCCTGACCTGTATCTGAAATTATACAGGGAGAGCCTGATAGAAGGAGATGGTTCTATATCCAGTGATTAATAATGATTCAACCTATGTCACAATCTAAATGACAGACATTTCACTCTAGGTAGAATGTCCCACATGTCTTTTTCTATGAGTATAAAGAATTACATAGAATTCTTCCCACCACTCTCCAATTCACTGGGCACAAATCCTTTACCTCTAACCCCACTCTCATCTCCAGCAGGGTATGATGGGGCCTTTTAGACAAACTTTGAATCCCCTAGAATCCTTCCCATGGCTCATCTACTTGCCTGTGAGATTGGCTTGGCCAGCCCACCTTTCAATATCTCCAGCCAGGCAACATGCCCCATTCTTGGCTACCTCTCTTTGCAGATCTCTCTGTCTCCCTCTCTCTCTGAATTCAATTATTTTCAAATAGTTTCACACATATTCTGGGATATATTTAATTAACAAACATATTGAATTGATGCCTCTTCTATTCAGATGCTTACCCTTCAACCTTTCTGGAAAGAAACCCCACAACTCATAATCATATTAACAAATAATATAAATTCCCATCTCTCAATGTATCAATGAAGAAAAATATTCAATACCCAGCTTAGAACAATAAATTCCTTCTTTTTGCAGGAATTGGGAGAAACCTTTCCATAAGGGTATGGAGTAGTTACCTTACATGATCAATACCTTCCTTTATAGGTTCAGCATTGAGGGAAGGTTCATAAGCTTTGCAGTTATTTCCTTTCAAAATGTAGCACAATTCTTTTGTTCAATATATAATGTAGCACTTATTCTGCTAAATCCTTTGCCTATAGTATATTAATTAATCTTCACAATAAACCTTAGAAGTATGTATTATTATTATATTTTATATATGAAGAAAATAAGGTATAGAATTCTTTATTCACTCAATCAATAAATATATACTGAGTAGCATCACACTTAGAAACATGGAAGTTACTGGTGGTCTTAACAAGAATGCCTTCGTTGGAGCAAAACCTTGATTGGAGTAGGTGCAAGGAAGAAATTATTTGGAGGTAGTGACTATTGTATAAATTGCTCTTACAGAGTTTTGATATGAAAGGAAAGAGAAACAGGTCTATAGTTATAGAAGAAAGTGGAATGTCAAAAGAGGGCTTTTAGTAAAATAGGATAACAGCATTGTAGGATGGGAATGACTCAGATGGAGAAGGAATTGATGACACAGAAATGTAATAACTGGCAAAATTTGCTTAGCTGGGAGCAGAGAGTATTCACCCATGGTAAGAGAAAGGAGATGCAGGAAGATGGTTGGGCGTGGGAGTCTCTGGCAGTCCTCTCTTCTGACTCATTTTTCTTAGGAAAGTAGGAAGCTAGGCCTGTAACTGAGATGAAGGATGGGGGAGGAGGCTTGAAGAATGGCAAAAGCATGAGGTAGTTAGGAAAGTGAAAGGAAGCAAAGAATGGGTTTAACAAGGTTTGTGGTTTTAGCCAAATAAGTATGCCAAAAAGAGAGAGGGGAGAGAAATTAAGAGTATATGCAAGGAAATAATTACTAAATGACCCAGGAATTCAAAAATGGCTAATGAGCCCTGGCTGGTAGCACAGTGGATAAGGTGCCAGCCTGTGAACCCAAAGGTCGCAGGTTCGATTCCCCAGCCAGGGCACATTACCAGGTTGCAAACCAGGTCTCCTGTCAGGTCTGTGGCTGGAGGCAGGTGAAAGGCAACCATACATTGATGTCTCTCTCCCTCACTGCCTCTCTCTCTTCCCCTCTTTCTAAAAATAATGAAATAAAATCTTAAAAAAAAAAAATGGCTAATGAGTGAAAAGGAGTGGAAATGGTGAAGGATCTTCACTTGTAGATGAATGGCCTGAAGGTCTTGATCCCATGATGGAGCTGAAAGTGTTGATGAAATTCAAGTGCTGGCAGAGGCAGAGAATTGGAAGGGTCAGATCCAGGTGATTGAAATTAAAAAATAGAACTAGATTATGTTTCTCAAGGTCAGCAATATTATGTTGCAGAACTGGAATTCTAATCAGGTCTCCCTGCTCCTAGTGCCCATCCCAGCACCTCTGCAGTACACTGAGGGCAGAGTGAGAGATGCATCAGCTGAGAGGGGGCTCTGGTGGCCTTTGTGGTATCATTAGTGCAAATGAGAACCCGTGGCTTTTGAATATTTATAGCTGCACATAGGACTGTACTGTGAAATTTCTCCTCCCCTTTTCCTCCCCCTTCCATTTCTCATAGAAATAGTTACTGGTTCAAATGGGTTCTGCTGCCTTCATGAAGGATATATGTTTGATGATGAGGGGAAACAGACCAGGCTTGCTAATGTGAAAACATGGGATCCCTTATGGGTTTGAGATTTAAATTTCAGTTTCTGTTGTTTGTGTCTGTGTGGTTTTCTCCATGAAACCGATCATCATCTTCCCAGCTCCACACCTCCCTGGGGTAGGTTAGTAGGGCACCCACCCTCTTCAGATATTAACCATCCTCTACAGCAAAATCCCCACAGATTTCATGTGGTGTTATATACAGGGCAGAGTTAAATACAAAACAGACACTGAAACACATGAAATCCTGAGGCAGACTGATGACAGCCCAGGAATGCTGGGACTGAGGCCCCACTCTCCCACTCCACTGCTGACAGAACGAATTTTAACTCTAGACTTCCTGATGGCTGTCCGATCACAGCAGGAAGTACTGTTCTCTCCCTCTCCTTCTCTCTCTCTCTCTCACACACCCACACACACATACACACACTTGCCTATACATCAGAAAGCCTGGAGGAGTGTGTGTTTAGGCTTTTTGAAAGCTGGGTGCCTAGAGAGTACTACATACTGTAAATTTTAACAGTTGTAAGAAAAATATAATTTCTAGTCCTCAGAGCTTCACAATAATCATTTAGATGAGAATTATCTCTTATTGTGAATTTGTGATATTTTGGAGTTGTGTCCTTTCTAATTATCACTAACTTTGTCACAGCCCTTCTTTCCCCTGGGTCCCTTGGGCACCCTGCCTGAAGGGTCCATGTCTGTGCTGCTCCCTCTCCAACACTCTCAGAGAGACTTACAGCTTCTCCCCCAGCGAGATGGAGAAACTTGGCTTCTGTCCAAGGGAAATTTTATACCTCATACATTTCAGAGAAAAGCAGGACTCAACCAAAGATGTTGGGTTTATTTGGGAAGACAATAGCAGAAAAATAGCCTGGTATGTGTATGAATGTGTGTTTGCATGTGAATGAGAAAGAAAGGGACACAGAGGGAGGGAGAGAGCAGAGAGAGTGAGCAAATGAGCGCAAGTTACAAGGCAGGGAGCCAGAAGCCTATGAGAGAGATTAATTAGTAATAGCGTGAGGTGTGATTAGCAGTGGTAATGAAAATACCCACTTTGCAATCACTGCTGGAGTTGTTTTGTATGATCCAGTTCTGAATGTGCATACTCTTCTTGAGGCATTATCTAAATTAATGATCAATAACATCATCGATGTGGATTGACCTTTTTAGGGTTCCTGTTGAGTTATTGAGCCAGAATGTAATTATTATATATTTAATAATTTTCTGCACTATCTAGTTTCATTCTACTTAAAATCACATTAGAAAGAATTCCTCATAGAGAAAATCAGTTTGGCAAAATCCTTCATTAGCCCGAGAGTCAATACCCAACATTATGGTTACAAAGCGCTTGAACTGGAATTATGTCCATCCCAATTTGTCACCATTAACAGGCTGCTTCTGGCTCAGGAAAACATATTGACCTAAAAATAAAATGCACAAACAGCAGTATGGTGATTACCAGAGGGAAGGGTGAATATGGTGAGACAGAAGAGGATATAGGGAGTAAAGGGTCAAATGGTGATGGAAAGAGACTTGACTTGGGGTGGTAACCACACAATATAATACACAGATAATGCATTTGAGAGTTGTATACCTGAAACCTATATAACTATATTAACTGTTGGGTATCACCCAAACAAATTAAAAATACCACCATAGGTACCAAATGTGTAAGAAATTAGCTCTATTTCATCCATTTTACCTGTTATATACATCTTATTATGTCTAGAATGTCCCACTTCTAATTGATGAACTGAAGCACAGAGGGAAGGAAGGAAGGAAAAGGTGGTGAGAACATGCAGTTGTTGCATATTTAGTATGTGCCAAGCAACAAAGAATGAGTCATAGGACCTAGCAAACACCTACTATGTGCAAATAGATTCTGCCCAAGTGCTGACTAATGCTGCCCCCTGCTTTTCAGATTGCAGGTCAGTTTCCATTGGGTAACTGAGTGTCTATATGACTAAAGCCTTCACATGCACCAGGATCATATTTGATTTACATCCAATTCTCATATTGCTTATTATTGTTAACAATAAAAATATGAAATGGCCTATTCACATCTGGATTCTGATCATGGGCTAACTATGAAACATGCTTAACTGTAATTGCTTTTGGAGTAGATAACTATAAACTGAGAATTAGGATACCAAAGCCCATGACAACTTTCAGAGTCTCATGCTCTAGCTAGCCGGGCGACAGCCCGTGACAACTTTAAAAGACACTATCCTAGCAATCTCCCAACTCTCTGGTTTGGGTGGTTTAAATTATGTAAACTTTTCCCACGGCCTCAGAATAAAAGCAGCAGGAAATAAAAGCCAATTTGAAGAACTTTTGGAAGTTGGTTCAAAGGATCAGCCAGTGCTCAGGAGGGGGAGAAACTTTGTGTCGTTGGTCAGCCCCCTCTATTCTGTGAGACTAAATTATCATTTAGGGTTTGCCTCAGGATCATGGTGCTGCCGACATGATGCTGATGGTGCCCTGCACATGGCCTCTTGGGATTCACAAGGCTCTCATTCTCAATGTTTGGCATCTGCCTGTCTTCTTCTCTTGAGGGTTTTCTCTGACATCCAGACATCCTCTTCCCAGGGGAATGGCAGACAGAATTGCTAAAGATTAGCTGTTTCTGGGAGCAACCATCAATCAATAAATGAGGGAATAACTGCTCTTTTGCTCTTGGTTAGGATAACTGAGGTGCATATATGAGTATTATGCAGTCTTGCATAACTCCCCAGGAGAATTAAGCTCCAGTTGACCACAGCACTTAATTAATAATGCATTTTTTACTGGTTGCCTTCTCTTCTCCAACTCACTTTCCCATTCTCCTGCCAATGTTTCCTTGGATCACCTCCTCAATAAATTACTCACACTTGCCCTTATCTCAAGGTTTAACACATGGTCATCTTTTCTCATCAGTTTTTCTCACTTTGATAAAACCAGGAGCCTAAATAATCATAGTGCTACTATCCTTGATTATGAACCAGTGATGAAAATTCAAACACCCACAGAAATGAGGCAAGTTACATAAATAGGAGAAATGAGCTGAACAGAGATACACTAACCAGATGGTGCATACCCAGTCTCAAAGAGCCAGCTGCTCTTCAGCCTCAGCCAATTGTTGCCCCCTGGAGAAGTAGGCCCAATGCAGCCACTTCAAGTTTTTCATGAGAATCCAGAGATCCAGGTTTAGTGTAGACTATCTTAATATATAAATGTTGGTCACAAATTCAGATGCTTTTATATTGATGAACTGGCCAAATAAACAAACAAAAACACATCTATGGACCATATTTGGCTCAGGGGCCACCAGTTGCAATTGCTAATACAGAAATACTGCCCTTAGCTGGAAAATGATAACTTACATTTAAAATAACAAGAATTGCTGCTCTTAAAATGGATTTTCATAGCCACTGTCACATTTGTTTTAACAGGACTTATTCTCAACCCATGATTGTATCCAGCACTGCATATCTGCTCAAAAAAATAAAAAGCCCCAAGTGGAAAAGGAAAGCTAATCGTGGACTTGGCATGCAATTGTGGTCTGGATTCACACGATATTTTTGAAGCCAATTGGAAAGGAAACCACCGCCCAAATCCGTCACAACGTATGCTATCACAGTGAGTTTAAATTGGGTGGAAATGTTGTGAGTTTAATAAAATAAAACTGCTAAGATGTACATATATATATCTGGGTTTAGCTGATAGCTCTTTCGAGGGCATTCTGATGTCAAATATGTTTGGCAGGTTCAATTCTCTTAGCACCCACATTTGCACTTTTCTTTAGACAGGAGGTGATTGGAAGCACATGTGCTAACAGTAACCACATAATGTGTGAAATTAAGGAAAATGTGAAGATTTCACTCTGACTTTCATGGTTCTATGATAGGCTAACCCTTTCCAGTTGGGAGGATGGAACAGAGGGATTACATCATTTTTCTTCTTCTCCTTTTCTTTTTAATTTTAGGAAACAACTTGAGGCTTTTAACCTACCTTTCACTTTGACATTTAAGAAGAATTGGGACCCTGAAATTCCATCTCTTCAAATGTCAAGGGGTACTTTTTAATTCTATGTGTGGACCAATCACCCATTGAGAAAGTGAAAAACAATGCTGTGCTACTAGTTTAAAAGAAACTAGCTTTATTTTGGAGAAAAAGACTTACCAAAATAAGCAGAAGTCTTCAAAAGTGTCAAGGTAATGAAAGACTAGAAAAGACTAGGGACTATGATAAACAGGAGAAGACTAAGGAGACATGACAACTAACTGAAATAGGAAATCCTATATTGGATCGTGAAACTGGAAATGGACCTAAATGGAAGAAAAATGGTGAAAACTTAATCAAGTATTTTATTTATTAGTATTGAACCATGATTAATTAATTAGTTTTGATCCTTTTACTATGGCTGTATAAAATAATGTAAAAGGGAGCTGAGTTAAGAATATATGGCAGCCGTGGCTGGTAGCACAGTGGATAAGGTGCTGGCCTGCGAACCGAAAGTTCGCAGGTTCGATTCCACAGCCAGGGCACATAACAAGGTTGCAAACCAGGTCTCCAGTCAGGTCTGTGGCTGGAGGCAGGTGAAAAGCAACCATACATTGATGTCTCTCTCCCTCTCTGCCCCTCTCCCTTCCCCTCTTTTTAAAAATAATGAAATAAAACCTAAAAAAAAAAAAAAAAAAGAATATATGAGAACTCTGTGTACTAATTTTGCAAATCTTCTGTATATCTAAAACTATATCAAAAAAAATTTTTTTTGTAAAAAGCCATAAACAAGATTCTGGTGCACAAAAAGCCTAGACTAAATAAGCGGAACACCTTTCAAAATACTGCATCAAGAGGCTTTTGAAGGGGAGGCTCCTGGCATAATACAGAATGGTATTTTAGTTCCATTTTGTAGACAGACAAACTGAAGTTCAGGGAATTTTACTTGCCAAAGTTTACCCAGATAATGAGTGCATGGATAGCAAAGGTAGCTAATTCCCACTGTGAACATTTTCTCTTCCTTAAATGTTCTACAATGGTGATTCTCAGGCACAGGAAAAATAAAAAGATAAAATTGACAGCTATAAAAGGCCAGATATAGGTAGTACAAGTAAACGTAAGAATGTTTCGAATGATGATGATGATAATCTCAAAAATCAGTGGTAAAGGATAGCTTATTCAGTAGTGTTAAGACAGCAAAGCCTACATTTAATTTACATTTCTCCGATGGCTAATGATGCTGAACATCTTTTCATGCGCTCATTTGCCATTCCAATATACTCCTCAGTGAAATGTCTTTTGCCTATTATGTAACTGAATTATTTCTTTTTTCACTGTTTAGTTTTGAGAATTCTTTATTCTAGATACTAGTTCTGTTAGTTATGTGTTCTGCAAGTGTTTTCTTCCCAGTTTAGCTTGTCTTTTCATCCTAACAGGATTTCTTGCAGGAAAAAAGAAATTTTTTTTGATGAAACTAGATTTTCAAAGATTCCTTGTGGGTCATGTTTTTTGTGTCAAGTCAAAAAAATCATTGCCTGGCCCTAGACCTGAAGACTTTACTAAATGCTCAAAAATCTAATAAGGTGGTGAGATAAGGGACAGTGGAGGAAAAAGAGGCAGCTGCCAGGAGAATCCAAGTGCCCCCAAGAATTCATACAGGCCTTGAAATTGGAAGCAGATGGGGCATATTCAAAGCATTTTTTATTTGTTTAGAGCTTAAGGGCCATTGCCTTTACTCAGGTGAACTCAAATTCTTTGGGATGCAAAGAATTAAGTTATACCTGGGATGAAACCCTTAAGCTATACCTGTAAACCAGGGGAGCTCAACAATCTGGTGATCACTTCACACTCTAAATAAAAGAGCTACTTTCCCCAGGCACACACAGGAATGTTTAAGTCAAAAAACACACCCACCATGCCTCTTGATTCAGATCTTTTCATTGTAAAAGATTCCGGGATTTCTTTTGTTGTTCAAGGGTAAATTAAATGGCAAATATTATTTGACCCACACGTATAGAAGACATGTACTGCTTCCTATTAGTCATTAAGATTTCTCTTTTTAACTTAGAACAAAATGATTCTATCTGATGACTTAGGCCTCCCTAAAATAGAAAAAATTGTATGGTCTAGATAAATTTTCTTAGATTATCCATTCACCATTTTATTCATATATCAGTTCTTCAAGAGTCCTTCCAATGTTTCAAGTTAAGCATGACTTGGGAATCATCCAACTCTAGCCTACTGGGAGCAAGTTGCCTTTCTGAATTACTTGATCTGGTTCAACCTACTTTTCCAGTGTGCTAATGAGTCCTGTGAACCTGAGTCCCATGAACATTGATGGTGAACTGACAAATGCCAAAGGATAAAAAATTTGCCCCAGAAAGCCACCTTCTGGGTCTTTGCTCTTTTTCAACAGAAAGAGACCTTTGATTCCTCACTGTTCCAAGCCCTTCATAAACTCATCAGATTTATTCATCTCTAACCAGCCCAACACTACTTGATAAATCACATATTGCAAACAACAATTTAATAAGGAAAAAGATCTCACTAATTGAATTAGTAAATTAAACACTACAATATAGTTGTTTGCAGAATTTTGATTGAAAAGGAGTGTTAGAACTGACAGACTCAATCTTCTGAAATTTATTTCAAAGTTTTAATTATCTTGCTTTGGGATTAAGTCTGCATTCTGATTCCCAGCCGTTGTTTCTTGTGGTGTCACCAAATTTAAAGGGAAATATCAGTGGGCAAAGGCCCTGCAGAACTGCTCTGTAGGAAAATCTGAAGCTGTCACTTTCATCTGAATCCTGCCCCAAAGGAAAAGAACATGTCCTCCTATGAAGAAACTCAAGAAAGAAGGGTAATAAAGGCCTGCGCTATGCTCAGTGCAGCAGAAAGAGATTTCTTTTACTTATCAATGTGCCTTTGAAATATATTTTCAATTAGGGCTGCCTTCCCTAGCTTCTGGCCCTCACATCTGAACACCATTAGCAGCAGTGTATTAGAGTCACTGTGCTCTTCTTCATTGCTGTGCACTCAGAGTGAGAAGAAAATTCCAGTTTGTCTTAAGAATGGCCTTGATGAAGTAGTGAAAAGGATTCAAATAATTTAATCCTTGATTATCCATCCTTTTATTATTCTTTGTTGTAAAATGAGAAATAAACATAAAGGAATTCTGTTATACACCAGAATATAATAGTTGTCTCGAGATAAAGCACTTTTGTAATTATTTGCAGAGAGGGCAAAACTGGCATTTTTTTATGAAATGTCATTTTTCATTGGAAGTATGACTGATAGACAAACTGTGGTTATTGAGACTTGAGTATTTTCTCAAAATAAATGGAAAACAATTGAAAGCACATATTGTCAATGATAAAATTTTGAATTTTCAAGCAAAAATTAGAAACTCCTATTTTTCACCATGACCTTGACATCTTCCCAATCTTTAATGACTCTTCTGATGAGGCTGGTGGTGATATTAACAAATGAAAGTCTTATATATTGTATAGTGAAGTGTCTGCATTTTAAAGGTCTACAAATTCAGTGAACCAATATTTTCCAAATGATCAATGTATAATGTTAAAAAATCATACATGATAAAAGATCTATTGATTTTTTAAATATTATTTATGGTGTTACAGTTGTCCCAGTTTTTTTCCTTTTCACACTCCTCCATTCAGCCTATGCCTCACTTCCATAGTTAATCCTCTCAACATTGTCCATGTCCATGGGTCCTTCATATATGTTCTTTGAATAATCCCTTCACCTTCTTTCAAAGTACCAACCTACTTCCTCCAATCTTTCTGCCATCAGTCTATTCCATGATTCTATGTCTTTGATTCTATTTTGCTCATGAGTTTATTTTGTTCCTTAGAGTCCTCTTATAAGTGAGATCATGGTATTTGTCTTTCACTGATTGGCTTATTTTATTTAGCATAATAGTCTCCAGTTCCATTCATGCTATTGCAGAAAGTAGGAATTCCTCCTTTTTTCGGTTGCATAGTATTCCATTGTATAAGGTATATATTTTTTAATTCACTCCTCTACTGATGGGCTAACAACTTAGGTTGTTTCTAGTTCTTGGCTATTATAAGTAGTGCTGCTATGAATGGAGAGGTGCAAAAGTTCTTTTGAATTGGTGTTTTGGGTTTCTTAGGGTATTTTCCCAGCAGTAAAATCACTAGGTGAAAAACTTTACATACTAACTTAGATTTTTTGAGGAATTTCCATGCTGTTTTCCACAGTGGCTGCCCCAGTCTGCATTCCCACCAACAGTGCACTAAGGTTTCCTTTTCTCCACATTCTCCCTTGCATTTGTTGTTTGTTGATTTGTTAATGATGGCCATTCTGACTGGTGTGTGGTGTATCTCATTGTGGTTTTAATTGGCATCCCTTTGATGGCTAGCGATGTTGAGCACCTTTTCATATGTCTATGGGCCCTTTGTATGTCTTCCTTGGAGAAGTGTCTGTTCATGTTCTTGGGCTATTTTTTAATTGGACTGTTAGTCTACCTGGTGTTGAGTCATATGAGTTCTTTTTATATTTTGGGGATCAAACCCTTGTCCAATGTATCATTAGCAAATATGTTTTCCTATACGGTCTGTTCCCTTTTCATTTTGATGATGTTTTTTTTCAGATGTGCAGAAGCTTTTTAATTTGTCAGTTCCATTTGTTTATTTACTTATTTTTTAATTTATTTCCCTTGTCCTAGGAAAATATATCAGCAAAAATTTTGCTACATGAGAGAGCTGAAATTTTACTGCCTATATTTTTTGCTAAGATTTTTATGGTATCACAACTTATATTTAAGTGATAAAAGCTTCATTTAAAATGCAAGACTGACAAATAACTTAATATTATAGGCTAGGAAAATTATATTGATATTGTTAGAATCCATACACACTGCCCTGGATGGTATGGCTTAGTGAATGTAGTGCTGGCCTGTGAACCATAGTATTGCCAGTTGGATTTTTAATCAGGGCACACACCTGGTTCGAGGGCCAGGTCCCCAGTTGGGAATATATAAGAGTCAACCACACACTGATGTTTTTCTCCCTCTCTCTCTCCCTCTCTTCCCTTCTCTCTAAAAATAAATAAATAAAATCAAAAAAAAAAAAAAAGAAGAAAAAGAAAAAAGAAAAAGAAAAAAACAACCCTACCCCTTATTGAGTCCTCCCATTTACAATGTGAGACCAATTTTCTTCATATATTTTAACCAAACTAACATTTCACAACCAATTGAATGCAGAACCAGATATGGGAAACCAGCTTTTTCTCTGAAACCAGACATTAAAGAGATTTTTAAAATTAAAAAACAAAAAGCAAAATAGCTATTCTTCACTAACTTGATCTGTTTTAGAAAATGGAGTTATTTTCAAAATATGTATTATTCATATTAACATGTAGTATGTACTTTAAAATAATAAACATTTAAAAATTCTCTGCTTTAGTTTAAATACAATAAAATATAGCTACATATAACCTACATAACCAAAAGCTTTTGGAGGTCCTCAATAATTTTAAGGATGTAAAGAGATCTCTAGATTAAAAGGTTGAGCTCTAGATCTTCTCTATGACTTTTTTTCCTATTAAGCTTTAAGGAAAAATAATATAATTATCTTTAGGGGACTATTTGCAATTTGGTAGTTATTATTTTTATCTTGGTTGTGACAGTAAGCAAGCTGGTGTTTACTTACTTCTTGGGCAAAGGAAGAAAGAACAAGGCCTACTGCCCTTCGGAGCTCTGCCTGTGGACCTGGAACAAACTCAATTTAGGAGGGGTCTCCCCACAGAGACCTCACACATTTGCCTGGTTTGATGTGAGTATTATGACATCATAGTATGAATCGGCTCAATAAATATCATAATTCAATAAAAAGTTATTCAGCACCTACCAAGTGGAAAGCACAGTGCTTTTGAGAATATGTGTACATGTCAAGTAAGATACGGCCATAATAGTTGTCTATTGAGAGAAACAAAAAGCAATATCAAACTTGTATGTGGTGCCAGGCACTATTCTGCTTTACTCCTGATATTTTCTCATTTAACCATCATAAATACCCTATTTTAGAATAATTTCCATCTAGTAGAGGAGAAAATTTAGGGAAGATTAGCATTACAGTAAGCTGCAGAGCTGGGAGAAGAACCCAAATGCATTTGATGTAAAAGTTTGGACTTTCAACTGTCCCTGAAAATGATATTGAAAATATTATTACAGAGTTCAAACAGTGAGAGAAGGAGATGATTTAGAAGAGGGGAAGATCTGACATTGAGCTGGACCTTGAAGAAAAAGTAGATTTTCCCCTAGAGGTTATCTGAAGGTGAATTCCAGGAGTGGTTACTGCTTGAGCAAAGGCCCAGAGCCACTAAGATGTCTGGCACATTTGGGATATTGTGACTTGAGACTGGAAAAATACATAGAACAAAATTGGGGAAAGATTTAAAAGGGAGGGTGAAGATTTAAGACTTTGTTCTAGGAGGGTGGCAGCCTTAAAGGATTTTGCAAGGGAAAGAGCCATGCTCCAAGCAGTGCCTTAGGGAGAAAAACAACAGGCACACTTAGACATCTGCATGTGCTTAGCCACAGAAAGCTCAAGGCTGTAACTCTTTCTCCAAAGGAATTCCTAATGATTTAATTTGCAACAGGCCAGAGCTTCTGCCCCTTTGACTTTAGGTTGTTGTGTGTGGCTTTGTTTTGACAAACTTTGGCCATGATTCGCTAACATGAAGCAGAGCCTGGGTCATGACTCCCTCAACAGCAGGAAGCTCCCTGCCAACTGTCAAACCAGGTTCTCAAAGACAAGCCTCCTTTCTTCCCTGACCTCCTCCTCTGGTCTTCTCCCTCCAAGTGGTGGCTGTTAACTTATTAAGGTCTTCTTCCAATACTTGCAGAAAGCTGATGTTTAACCACTGGTGGTCTTAAAGAAGTCCTAGCAGGGCTGGGAATCAAGAAGCAAGGAATCTTACACCGTTCACCTGACACCACTCAAGATGTCTCCTACAACCTCCAGAGAGAGCCAAGAATATCTATTTGGAAATCTAGAAGGTTGCTGAGTGAGAGGCTACTATTTTCAATATTCCTTCATACACGTATAACTTACTGATAATATTGGGATGGCTTATGGTAATAAAATACACATGAAATTATAATATTAAAAAAACAATGCAAATGCAATTATTCAAATATAAAAAAATAAAATGTGCAGGGTGGGAACTAGAGGGGAGAGGGTGTATACTACAATTTACATTGTAA
Organism: Noctilio leporinus; assembly: GCA_004026585.1. Lineage (NCBI taxonomy): Eukaryota > Metazoa > Chordata > Mammalia > Chiroptera > Noctilionidae > Noctilio > Noctilio leporinus. Next base: position 16,682 of record PVIW01007437.1, read on the forward strand.
ACATCTTTAAAAATCACATTCTCAGAAAGTCTTTTCACGCATGGTCCACGTGCACAAACCAGTTTGTAAAAACCCCAATGGGATTCAACTGAACCACCTACTATTTGAGGAAAATTGTGGTGTGGGGATGTCAGTAACTGTATGACAGTTAGACTAAATTTAAACATTGTTTTTTCTTTTTCATAACTTTTTTTTTAAAGTTACATTTAACATCCCAAGAAAGCTAACAAAAGTTAAATAATTTATTCCCAGGTGGAGATAATTGAAGCAAAAAGATAAGAAGAAAGTTCTTAGCTCTTGTATGAGAAGACCAGCATCTTTTCCCTTACGACAGATAATAACTGTGATATGAGCAAAGAGGAGACAGGCCAAGAGGAATGATTGGAAATTCTGAAGTGATTACAAACCACATGGCACAAGCAAAATGCATCCATTTAGGAAGCCTTTTTTTTTTTTTTTTTGGAGACTTGTACCTGAACTCTAAAACAATTTGGGTCTCTTAAAGCAGTTTTAATTAAAATGTTTTAATTTTTCTAAGGAAAAAGGACTCATGGACATGGACAATAGGGGGTGGATGGTATAAGGAGACTAAAGGGTAATGGAAAAAATACAATAAAGGTGAAATAAAATATACACAAAAATGTTTTTCCTTTATAAAGCATTAGTTTTAAATTTAAATGGTTTTTATCATCAGCAAATCATGGACTCTGAATCCATTTAATACACATGTACCCATATCATGTTTTTCTCATTGAATAGATTTTTATTATGTTGTCAACTGGAAATTCCTGGCTTCCATTTCTCACAGAGTAATGTCTATGACTGCAAGTACAAGGGATTTCCAAGATTAAGCTGAACTTTTTCAAGTGATTTTACTTTATTTTTCAATTTTTCTATTTTGTCATTTACAGACCTCTAAGTAAAGATGACATAACTGGAAAGATGGCTTGATTTTTAAAAATTGCTCTGGCATTGGGTAAACATGTCTTTATCCTGAATTTTATCTTCAGCATAAAGGCGGTTTGCAGATGGCTGACTGGGAAACCTTGGCAGATGTTGTGAATGTGACAACCTGAGAAATCAAAGCTAGCACAAGAAGGTCCTGATGATATAAAGGACACTTCTTCCTATTTGTTTGTCTGTACTGGTATGTCCAATAGAAGCATACAGATGTCCAGCAGTGTGGAAGGCATAATACCATGTTAAGACTTGTATATTAGACCAGGAGGAAAGAATCAGAGGACCTGGAATCCATTTTCAGGAAACTTGGAACATCCAAAAACATGCCCAGGAAATTTGAAAGTGATGGCTTTTCCTTGTATAATTGACTATGTGAATATCAACATTTTGTGGTCCCTGGGACTGTTGGTTTATTATAACTTATTCAGTGACCACAATGTGGTGTGTACCATCCATCCACTCAGAATCTCTCTGCCTCATTGTTTTGGGATAAAGCTTAACTGTCTTAGTAAAATATTTACAGACTCTCATTATTAAGTCCCTATTAACTATTCCAACAGTATAGATGCTGGAAAGCTGAGCACTGAAGGATGAATACAATTGCATTAGGCAAAGATGATGGAAGAAGAAGGAAATTCAGGTAAAGAGCAGAAGAAAAGAATATGGAAACTTTGAAAGGCAAAGTGTGTTTGGAGAATGGTATATTAATTAAACAGTGCCACTGAGAAGTAATATATATGAAGGGGCTTGGGAAAGATGCATTCTCAAAGAGAAGTAGGACTGTGTAACATAGGGTCTTATGAGCCATGCTGATGAGGCTGAATTTTATTCCTGTAGCCATTGGAGTAAGCAGCAAAGAAAAGTGCTATAATCAATGCTGGAATTTAGAAAGGTGACTGGCAACAGATGGATGTCCTGATCGAAATTGTTAGAAAGGGCTAGATAACCTCTCAAGATCCTCTTAAATACTGTAATTCCACAAAAACATTTTACATTTGTTAGAAATTACAGAGATTACCAAGTGGCCCAAGACATCATGGTGAAAATATTTAGAAATCTGGCAAACTCCTCTTTTCTCTATATGTTGTTTCCAAAGAAGATAATCTTTAATCCCCTCTTCCAGTCAATTTATTCTTCCTGGAAAATAAAAGGCCAAAAATGTTTGGGAAAATGCACTCCACCCATTTTTCTTCTTTTAGAAGAGATAGTTTCTTAGTATTTACTTGAGCCAAATTTTAATCCACAGGAATTTTCTTAGAAAAGAGGTTCTGCCAAAATGTTCTTCCAATATAATTCCGGTGGGAATCTGTGGTAGGTGCATGTAAGTTATAGAATGTAAGATAGGGAGGAGAACATTACACACACTAAGGACTCAATACTAAAAATGTATTATGAAGTATCTGGGACTTTATTAATACATGTGGAAAATTAACAGCTAGTGAAAAAGCATGAGGACCTGAGAGTTTACATAATTTATATTTCAGTATTTCATCAGGTACTTATTTATTGATGGGCATTTTTTTAGTGTGTTAAAAAGTGCTTAATTCATTTTTTATTTTTACTTTTTAAAGATTTTAAGGGAAAGAGGAAGAGAGACATCAATGTATGGTTGCCTTTCACCTATCTCCAGCTACAGACCTGGCTGGAGACCTGGCTTGTAACCTCTGATGGGGATTCTTAAGAACATTCCATATATTTTTTTCAGGACTATGCCAGACACTGTAGATATATTAGTGAACACAGACGCAGTCCCCATCCTCTTGGAGCTTACATCTAAAATCAGGATACAAAAAGATGAATAAAGAATTATAGTATGACATAATTATAGTGTGAAAGTGCTTTGGTTGAAGAAGCATAAGGTGTTAAGATGATACAGAGTAAGTTTGGAGGACAGGAAAAATACCCCTAAATAAATTGCAACTAAGCAGGCATCTAAAGCATAAGCAGAATCTGGCCCATCAAAACAAGTGGTCAGGGAGGAGAATGCATACCAGCGTGAGCTGAATTTAGGTCAAGATCCAGAATCAAAAGAAATCATTGCAATCTGGAAATCAAGTAGTCCACCTCAGCTGGAATTTATATATGTTATATGTTGTGTGTGTGTTGAGGGTGAGAGTGGGAAGCAGGTGGGAGGGTGGAGTATGTATAGGTGAAACTGAAGAGATAGGTAAGAAGGGACCAGATTCTACCATGTCTGGTAATACTTGTAACAGAATTAGAGAGTTATCCTGAGGACAATGGAGAGCCATTTACAGCTTTTAAACAGAGGAATGATCATGATCATATTTGAATCTCAGAAAGACTACTGTCATGGAGCAAAGAATGGATTGGTGGATGTGGAAAAGTTGCCTAGGACAGAAGGATGTGATAATCCACAGGAAAGTCAATTAAAGCCTAAATAAGAATAGTGGAGATGGAAAGAGAAATTGATTAAAGAGGTATTTACAAAAGGATATAGATAAGACTTGGAAATTGTTGTTCAGAGTGAGGGGGAAAAGAGAGACAAGTTTAATTTCCAGGTTTCTGGCTGGGCTAGTGGTTAATGACTGCATTGAGAGAGGGCACTTAGATAAGGGGATCAGGGGAAGAGGTAAAGACAAGGAGTTTAGTTTTGTTCTTGGGTGTCTGATGGACATTCAAACAGAGAGGTAATTGGACCTGGAATTCTGGTTGAAATTTGAGAGTTATTAGCTATAGATGGCCATGGAAGAGTATGAGTGTAATGCATGTAAGAATGCTGAAATCTTCTCAGTAGCAGAACTCTGAAGCATCCATAAGTATTACTTAAAATTGGGAGAAATGCCCCATTTCCCAATCCCTTTTACCATAGCCCTGCAATGCACAAAAGTCTATTCTATCCCATATTTAGGATCCTAAGAGTATCTCTGTCTTTCATCCTACATAGAATTCTGCCTTGTCTCAAAAAAAAAAAAAAAAAAAAAAAAATCACTGATTTTGAAGCAATTATGTAATTTTTTCTTTTTATTGACTACAGAGAGAAGGAAAGGGAGAGAGAAAGAGAACAGAAATATCTATGTGAGAGAGAAACAATGGTTGCCTCTTGCATGCCCTGACTAGAAAGTGAATCTGAAACCCAGCCATGTGCCATGACCAGAATTGAACCCACAGCCTTTTGGTTTATGGGAAGACAACCAGCTAACTGAGGCATACCAGCCATGTATGCAGCAATTACTGTAACACTCTTGAAGCTTACTTTGATTTTGTGACCTGGAGAAAGCTATACAAATTTTGGGGACATTATCTACTTCCATAAAAGCATAGAATCCAAAAGAGGAGACTCCAAAAGAGTAAAATCAGGACATTTGCTTTCAGGCAAAATAACTGAGTTATGTTTTAAGGAGAGTTATTTGGGTCATCTGATATTTAATTTAAACTGTGTCCTTTCTATTCTCTTTTTAATTAATTCATCTTTTAGCCTGCCCTGACATGGTCAGAACTTATTTAGAATTCCTTGTTTCCAAAGATCAAATTGCTTTTCTAAAGTACATTTGGTTTCTAAAACTTGGCATCTCTTAGCTTCTGGTCTCAGTACAAAGAGCACATACATATTCCAACAATCCACAGATTGTTGTTGGTGAAAGGCACCGGTGCTTGGCCTCTGAGAGGAAGGGCACAGCACATTTCTTCATAGGAGGAAGTGTTGGAGCTATTATTACTTTCAAGGCATCTTGGACTGACCATTCAGAAAGGCACAACTCAGGCTCTGTGGCCATTCAAAAGAAGATGTTGTGAAGATGGGTCCCCTGGTGACGCTTCCACTGCCAGCCTTTCCCTCTCATCTATCCCAGAGCAGAAGGTTCCTAGTCGGGGGTTTGTTAACCTTGACCTCTCCTATTACCATAGAAATGCAATTCTGCCAAGGGAACTTCCTCTGAGATTATCATTCAGACTATAAAAAATAGGATAGAAAATAGAATAAGAAAAACATTGCCCACTTCATCTTGCCATGTGGCCTCCCAGTGATTTCTTTGAAACTCTGATGTGGCTGTTATCAAACTTGTACTCTGTGGAGTGTTCATGTTTGAGGAGGTGAGGCTTACCTGTAGTACAATATTAAAATGCCTGGAATAATGATGATATCCTTAATACTATGAACTCCTTGGAACTGTGGGCAAAGCATACAGCATGTATGTGCATGCCACTTTAAAAGGGCCCATTGCTTTCTTCATACATTCTAATATACAGAAAAAATGAAAAATTGACTTGGTTCCATTTCCTCACTTAACATACCAGCAAAAGGAAGCCCAAAGAGATTATGTCATTCTTTCTCTTTCTTTTTCTTCTCCTCTTAGTCCTTTCTCTTCCTCTTCTTCCTTTCTCTTTTTTCTCTTCTTAAAGTGACAGAGCTATATACTTTGAATCTTGTGTTGATTGGAATTAATGTTAAAAAAGAATGGAAGAGTTCTACATGAGGGGCATAGTGGACAAAGAATGAGAATGCAGTTGGAAGAGTACCTAGACTCACAGTGAAGATTACCAGGAAGTAGGCAAATGGCAAATTATTTCAGAAACACTGGTGTTTCAGTCATCAATTAATGCAGGGGCCTGGCAACCCAGGAGTCAGGACCTGGTGTGTTCCTAATATGTGTTTTCCCAGTCTACATGTTGCCTTGGCAATTGAGTCTTCCCTTCTATCTGCAGGAATGGAGTAGATTAGCAGTGGCTGAGATTCAGGGCTCCCAAACGTAGTATGGAAGGAATGAGACAGAAGACTTGAAAATCCTAAGAGCTCCTTCTTGAGTTAGACTCTGCCTTCAGGAGAGTACAGAAGACATAGTATACCTTACTTATTTTTAATGAGGTGAACACAGTGTGATTTCATCTGTGGTGTTTTATCATATACTGCTATTTTGTTCTATACCTTGAAGCCCCCGGGGCTCATTAATATAGAAAATGCACTACAGGAGCTTTGGGGTGAGAACCAGTTAAGTCTGGGTGGTGATTTCAATACTGCTAGCCTTGGACAAGCCCCAGAGCCTCTTTAGCTCTTGTTCTTCTTGTGTGCAGAATGGCAACCACATTAATGCCTACTTCAAGGGACAGTGACAAGAGTTAAATAAATGAAGGTATATAATGTGTCTGATATGGAGTCTAGCACACAGTATTGACTTCCTACTGCTACTCACCCAGCTCTTGGCTCTGTACCAACAATACAAGCTGGTTCAGAGACTAGAAAACACTGGAGAAAAAAAAATTTGTGCTATTTGTTTTGCACTTAAAAATAAAAAAAATATGTTCAAGCCTTATTCTTTTGTTGTTGTTGTTAAGCTTCTTAGGTGAATATGATTGAGGGAGTCTGGCAAGAAATTTGGTGTTACTCCATTCACTGTTAAAAAGCACTTTATAAATTTCCTAACATTTTCTGACTTGTCAATTCTTTTTTTAGTACAATCTTGCAACCCCCACTTTGAAACATTAACAATTATTTTATCATTTTTGTATCACATATTAAAAAATTATTTTAATTAAACAGGCATATTTTCTTAAACTAGGTGCTAAGAATATAGATATTCATTATATTACTACTTACATTTTGTGTTTCTGACATTTTATCATAAGAAAGAAATACCTAAACTATGAACAATAAAATGGCAATAAATACATATCTACAGACAATTGAATCTATAAAACAAGCTAAGCAAACTAGAAGAACAGAGAGAGAATCATGGATACTGAGAGTGTTTTGACAGTTGCCAGGTGGGAAGAGGGTATGGGGGAATGGATGAAGATGTGAGGGGGTTAAGAAGTACAAATAGGTAGTTATAGAATAGCCATGGGGATGTAAATCACAGTATAGGAAATGGAGTAGCCAAAGAACTTATACATACATATGACCCATGAATATAAACACTGGTGTGGGAATTGTCCGAAAGAGTAGGGGTGCTTGGTGGAGGGGTGCAAAGGGGGAAAAACTTGGACAACTGTAATAGTATAATCAATAACATGTAATTCAAAAAAGAAAATATGCCAATATTTTATTTTGAATAGTCTAATAATTATTTTAATCAAGTGAAAATTCTGTGTTATAAATTTATTTATTTTAAAAATATTTTATTTATTATTTTTAGAGAGAGGGCAAGGGAGAGAAACAGAGAAACATCAATGTACGGTTGCCTTTCACCTGCCTCTAGCTACAGAGCTGGCTGGAGACCTTGCTTGCAACCTGGTTATGTTCCCTGGCTGGAAATCAAATCAACGACCTTTGGGTTTGCAGGCCTGTGCCTTATCCACTGTGCCACCAGCCGGGGCTATAATGTTAGGAATTTAATGGACTTGACTGACTTTCCACTGAGCTGCAGTTTAGACAACAGCTGTCAGGGAGGCAAGTCACAAATCAGAGTCGTGATGTTCTAAAACTAGGATAGAAGGCTTGTGCTACATGTCAGGCATAAGAATCCAAGGTATACTTGGCAGGCTCCTGACACTAGACCCACTCCCACTGGAATAAGACATAAGCCAGGGAATCTGACATAATTGCAATATTAACAGAGATAGCTCTGTCTGTCCCACAGGTACTTTTTCTAAGGTACATGGTTTAACTATTCACTGATTAAGGAGTGGTCAAGTTGAAGGAATGGGTTATCTCATCTGGCAAGTGAAGCACACTGACCAGCGGTCAGGGATTGCTCAGAAGTCCAGTAGTTGATGAGTAAAAGTATGATGCATGAACTGATATTTAGGCCTTGGGAAGAAGGATAGTAAAAGCAAAGCACAGGTTTGAATTAAAGAGGTGTAGAGAAGCCAAATTTACTAGTGGCAAGATTAACAAATAGGTGATGGTTGAATCAGAGAGGCTCACCAAAATATAATTTCTGTCTGAAGTTTGGAAGTGTAGGTGGAGCTGGACATGCAAGTGGCCTCAGACTTTTGTACTTAATTCTATATTTTAAGATGTTAAGTGAAGGTGTTATAGACTAACATCAACTGCTATTGCAATAACAGTTTCTGATGAAAATAAAAAATTTCTAAGACCTGGGTAAATGACACATATACAGGCTGTATAAACTAGTTTTTGTTTTATATATTTTGAGTCTATGTTGTTACCCATTTTTAATTACTGTATCTTCTTGGTAAATTGCTTCATTTATCATTAAGTCATGACCTTTCGTCATCTCTCATAATTATTTTTTGCCTTAGAATCTTTTTCTTTCCTGATGCTAATGTAATGATAGCCTTTTCTTTTGATTTGTGGCTCTTCAGTGTAATTGATTCTGTTGTACTCTCAACTTGTATCCTTATATTTTAAGTATCTTTCTTGCAAAGATCATGTAGCTGATTTCTTAAAGGTGGCATTATTTGCTTTTTTTTTTTTTTTAAATAAGTACATAATAGTTTTTATTTTTATTTATTTATTTATAAAGATTTTATTTCATTATTTTTAGAAAGAAGGGAAGAGAGAGAGGCAGAGAGAGAGAGAGAGAGAGAGAGAGAGAGAGAGAGAGACATCAATGTATGGTTGCGTTTCACCTGCTTCCAGCCACAGACCTGACTGGAGACCTGGTTTGCAACCTGGTTATGTGCCCTGGCTGGGGAATCGAACCTACGACCTTTGGGTTCGCAGGCCGGCACCTTATCCACTGTGCTACCAACCAGAGCCTTTTTTTCTTTTCTTTTTTTTTTAACAAGGGTTTATTTCATTTATGTTGACTGTGATTACTTGATATGTGAATTTATCACTCTAACTTCATTTTATGCTTATATTTGTCCTGCCAATCTTGCTGTTTGTTGATTTATTGATGACAGACATTCTGACAGGTGAGAGGTGAAAGCTCAATGTGATTTTAATTTGCATTTCTCTGACAATTAGTGATGTTGAACATCTTTTTATATTGTTTATTGGCCATCTTTATGTCCTCTGCAGAAGTGCCTGTTCAGGCCCTATACTCATTTTCTAATTGTATTGTTTCTTTGGTTTTGAATTGTGTGATTTCTTTATTAATTTTGGATATTAAATCTTTATCAAATATATCACTGCAAATATCTTCTCCCATTCAGTAGGTTGTCTAATTTTGTTGATGGTTTCCTTTGCAGTTCAAAAACTTTTTAGTTTGATGTAGTCCCATTTGTTTATTTATTTTATTTTTTTTGTCTCTTTTGCTTACTGAGATATATCAGAAGAAATACTGCTAAGAAAAGTGTCAGAGATTTTACTGCCTATGTTTTCTTCAAGGAGTTTTAGACTTTTGAGTTTTAAATTTAAGTCTATAATCCATTTTTAGTTTATTCCTGTATATAGTGTAAGAAGTTAGTCCACTATTTTTATGCATCCAATTTTCCCAACATCATTTATTTATTACACTATCTTCATTATGTGTTCTTCCTTTCTTTGTCAAATAGTAATTGAACCATTTAAGTGTGAGTTTATTTCTGGGCTGTATATTCTGTTCCATTGACCTATATGTCCAATGTTATGCCTATATCATGCTGTTTTGATTACTATGGTCTTGTAGTATAGTTTGATACCAGGTAGACCTAATCCTCTAACTTTATTTTTTCTCAGGATTGCTGTGGCTATATATTTTTTGTGGTTTCATATACATTTTTAGAATGTTCTATTTTGTGAAATACTCCATATGTATTTTGATATAGGAATTATACTGAATCTATAAATTGCTTTGAGTGGTATAAATATTTTAATGGTGTTAATTCTTCATATCCATAATTAAGGTATATGCTTTCATTTATTTATATCTTCTTTTATTTGTTTCTTCAGTGTCACAAGTTTCTGAGTACTGGTCTTTCACAATTTTGGTTAAATTTATCCTTAGATATTTTATTTTTGTTGATGCAATTGTAAATGGGATTGTTTAATTAGTTTCCCTTTCTAATAGTTCCTATTGGTGTACAAAAAGGCAACTGACTTCTGAGTGTTTCTTTTATATGCTCTACTGAACTCATTTATCAGTTAAAATAGTTTTTTGGTGAAATCTTTAGGATTTTCTCTATACTGTATGTCATCATTTGTAAATAAGGATGGTTTTACTTATTCCTTTCTAATTTCAATGCCTTTTGTCTCTTCTTTGTGTCTAATTGCTGTGACTATGACTTCCAGTACTATGTCAAGAGTGGGGAAAATGGACATCCTTGTCTTGTTCCTGATCTTAAGGGAAACGCTTTTAGTTTTTCCCTTTAAGTATGATGTTAGCTGTGGGTTTCTTATATATGGCTGTTAATATGTTATTTTCCCTTTATTACCCCTTTGCTAAGAGTTTTGCTCATGAATGAATTATAGATTTTGTTATGTGCTTTTTTTTTGCATTTATTGGTACAATATTATGATTTTTAGCCTTCATTTTTATTTATGCAAGTTATCACATTTATTGATTTATGGATATTATATCAACCTTGCATTCCAAGAATAACTCCCAACTGATCATGACATAGGATCTTCTGGGTCCCGTTTGCTAATATTTTATTGAGGATGATATAGTCTGTGTTCATGAGGGTTATTGGCCTATAATTTTCTTTATCTGTAGTGTCTGTATCTGGTTTTGAAATTAAGACAGGGCTAGCTTTGTAAAATGAGCTTGGGCATCTTCCCTCCTCTTACATTTTTAGAAGTAGTTTAAGAGAGCTAGGTATTAGTTCTTCTTCAAATGTTTGGTGAAATTCATCTGTGAAGCTATCTAGTCCAGGACTTTTGTTTGTTGATTACCGCTTCAATATCATTAGCTATAATCAGACAATTCATATTTCCTGATTCTTTTTGATTCAGCTTTGAAAATCTGTATGTCTCTAGGAATTTACCCATTTCATCCATATTCTTCAATTTGTTGGTATATAGTTAGTTGTTCATAATATATATTTTTATAACCTTTTGTATTACTGTAGTGTCAGTTATTATTTTTCCTCTTTCTGATTTTATTTATTTTAGTTCTCTTTTTTTCTTGATGAGTCTGGTTAATGGGTTTATCAATCTTCTTTATCTTTTCAAAGAACCAGCTCTTGATTTCATTGATCTTTTGTATTGTTCTCTTAGATTCTACTTTATTTTCACTCTGATCTTTATTAGTTCCCTTCTTTTAGTCATTTTGGGCTTTGTTTGTTGTTCTTTTTATAATTTCTTTAAGTGTAAAATTATAGTGTTTATAGCATAGGCCTATAATGCTATAAGCTTCTCTCTTAGAACTGTTTTTGTGGTGTTCCATAGATTTTGGGTTGGTATATTCTCATTTTCATCTGTTTCAAAATGTCTTTTTTCCCCTTCATCTCATTGTTAACTCACTATTTAGTAACATTTTATTTACTTATTTTTTATTTTTGGATTTTCCTTAAATATATTTTATTTCTTTGCTATTAAAGTTGTCCCAATTATCCCCTCTTTGGCCCCCTCTACCAAGTACCCCATTTTCTCGGGCAATGCCCCTCTTAGTTCATGTCCATGTGTCATGACATGTGTCTTTGGCTTCTCCATTTCCTTTATTCTCCTTAACATCCCCCTGTCTATTCTGTAACCACCAATGTGCACTTTTTTCCCCCCTTTCACATCCAGACAATTCACCATTTAATTACTGCCTTCTGTCAGCTCCTCAAATCATATTAATGCAAAGTCTTCTTTTCATTATTTCAAAATGCCTATGTTAATTCATTTGTTTAAAGAATTACTCATTTAAGTAATATGAGTTGCAATATTACTAAAAATATTTAAAAATACATTTACACACACACATACTTTTACACATATATAAAGTACCTACTGAGTTTTGAAGTTAATACAAAAAATTTAAAATATACCAATAGTTTATATAATTATTACCTGTTAAATGATAGTATTTTAAACATATTGTAGCAAATTAAGCAGTTTTTATCTAAGAAAACTTAACCTGCAGTAATGCAGATACAAGTAATATACAAAATTATACCTTTAGTAAAATCTATTTATAACAAGATCATTTTAAAGCATTCATAAGTTAAAATTGGTTCTTATCCATTCAGCTATCTTATGTATTTTGATTGGTGCATTTAATCCATTTACCTTTGCACCTGTGTTCCTGTCTATCTCTCTGTTTCTTCATCTTTTTAAAGCAGACCCTTTAGCATCTCTTCTAAGGCTGGTTTGGTGGAGATGCATTCTTTTACTTTTCTTTTGTCTGGAAAGCTCCTTTTTTCACCTTCCATTTTGAATGAGAATCTTGCTGGATAGAGTATTCTTGGTTGCAGGCCTTTGTTTTTTGCTGCTTGAAATATATATATATATATATATATTTTTTTTTTTTTTTGCCATTACCTTCTGGCTTATAATGTTTCTGTTCAGAAATCAGCTGATAACCTTATGGGAGCCCCCTTGTATGTTATTAACTGTTTTTCTCTTGCTACTTTAAGGGTTCTCTCCTTGTCTTTAAAATTTGCCATTTTCATTATGATGTGTCTTGGAGTGAGCCTGTTTGGGTTCATCTTCCTTGGGACCCTCTGTGCTTTCTGAGCTTGCATGACTTTTTCTCTCCTTAAGTTAGGGAGGTTTTCCATCCCTTGCTCCTCTTCTTCTCCTTCTGGTATCCCTACGATATGGATGGTATTATGTTTCATGTTGTCCTGCAGCTCTCTTAAAACCTCTTCATTCTTTTTCAGTCTTTTTTCATTTTGTTGCACTGCCTGGGAATTTTTTTCTACATTGAACTCCAGCTTGCTGATCTGATCCTCTGCATTCTCTAGCCTGCTTTTGATTCCTTCTACTGTGTTCTTCAATTTAGAAATTGTATTCTTCATTTCCTCCTGGCTCTTATTAATGGTTTCTATGTCCTTTTTAATGCTGTTGTAGTTCTCAGTAAGCTCCTTGTAGCTTTCCTGGAGTTCTTTGTAGTTCCCCTGGAATTGCTTGTAGTTTTCCTTGAACTTGCTGAGCTCATTGAGCTTCTCTATCATCATTATTTTGAATTCCATGTCTGATAGTGTGCCTGCCTCTATTTCATTTTGCACTCTTCCTGGGGATTCCTCCTTTCCTTTCACTGAAAGGATACAAAGACTGATTTGTCTCCCCATTTTAGGTGACTCTTGTCTGTTTCTGCTTCTTGGATTGGTCGTCTTTGTCTCCTTTAGTCGTTAATCCAATCAGTCTGTGATCAGCGGTCAGTTTTAGGCACGTCTGGGTGGAATAGAAGAATTCAGTTGTTAATCCAATCAACCTGTGATTTGAGGTCAAGGTTAGGCACTGCTGGGTGGGGCAGATTAATTCCTTTGGGTGGGGCTGTAGCTTCTCCTCAGGCTACTGCCCTTTGGAGAAGAGTGGTCTGCCAGCTATATGGGGGATGGGTCAGCACTGGAATTATAGGCTGCTCCCTCAGCTCTTCCCTTAAAGCCACTTTCTCTGCTGGAGCCTAGGGTAGTGGGGTGCCACTATATTTTTGCATGTGGTCCTTTTAAGAACTCAGTCTCTCTGTCAAGCCAGCTAAACCTGGAGGCTTTTTGCTTTTCACAGCTGGGTGCTGTTTGACTCAGCTTTGTTGCTGTAGGCTGGGAAGCCCAGTTGGGAATTTAGATCCCATCCTTCTCAGGTGGAACTTCCAGCTGCTGAGATGTTTCTCCACTCCTTCAGCTGCCACCTGTGGGAACCCTGCCAGCCCTCTCGGGTCCCCGCACTCCCAACCAGTCACGTTGTGATGAATCGGCTCTTCTGTTCTGTCCCTGGTAATAAGGCTTCTCTCCAATTGGTGTTCTGTTGGTTATTCCAGATGATTTCTTTCCAATTAAGTTGTAATTCTAGTTTGGTGTTGGGAGGAGATTGGTGTAGCTCCACTTACTCCTCCACTATCTTGGTTCTTCTAGTAACATTTTATATAGGCTCCATGTGTTTGTGTGATTTTCAGTTTGTTTCTTTCGATTTCTAGTTTTATATCATTATGATCAGAGAAGACTCTTGAGAGGATTTCAATCTTCTTAAATGTACTGAAGCCTGTTTTATGTCCCAATATGAGGTCTATCCCAGAAAAAATGTCATGTGCCCTTGAAAATAATGTGTATTTTTCTCCTTTGGGGTGAAATGGTCTGAAAATATCAATGAAATATATCTGCTCTAATGTGTCTTTTAAAGGCATTATTTTCTTGTTGATTTTCTGTCTGGAAGATATATCTATTGATGTTAATTAGGGGTTAAAACAATCAACTATGACTGTATTTCTGTCGCTCTCTCCCTTTATGTCGTCAAGATTTTCTTTATGCATTTAGATGCTCCAATGATGGGTATATATATGTTTACAAGGGTTATATTTTCTTGTTGGATTGATCCCTTTATGATTATGTAGTATCTTTCTTTATCTCTTATTATAACTTTTGTTTTAAAGTCTATTTTGTCTAATGTAAGTATTGATACCCAAGCTTATTTTTAATTTCTATTTGCATAAAGTAACTTTTTTTTTTTTTAATCAATGTATGGTCGCCGTTCACCTGCCTCCAGCTACAGACCTGGCTGGAGACCTGGCTTGCAACCTGATTATGTTGCCCTGGCTGGGGAATCGAACCAGTGACCTTTGGGTTCACAGGCCAGTGCCTTATCCACTGAGCCACCAGCTGGGGCTTAAAATAACTTTTTTAATCCCTTCCTTTTTCAGTTTGTGTCTTTCCTTCTGAGCTGGGTCTCTTAATAGATAGCATATACATATATGGATCCTGTTTTCTTATCCATTCAGCATTTTCTTAGTTTAATTTTATTGTTATTTTATTTCATCCATCCCCTTTTCCTTTCCCTCTGAACCCTTCCCTATCCACCCACTCCCCTCAAAAATAAATTCGACTTGTTGTCTATGTCCATAGTTCTTCCATGCTAGTTCCTTGACTAAACTCCTCCCCTTCTTTGCCTCCTCCTCCTCACTCCCACCTCCCCCGTCCCCTCTGCCCACTGAAGGTCTATTTGTTGTATTCATGTTTCTGATTCTGTTTTGCTTATTGTTTTTGTTCATTAGTGTCCCATAATGGGTGAGATGATATGATATTTGTCATTCACTGACTGGCTTATTACACTAAGCATAATACTGTTTAGTTCCATCCATGTTGTTGCAAAAGTTAGGAGTTCTTTCTTTCTTTCTGCCATGTAGTATTCCATTGTGTAATTGTACCAAAGTTTTTGGATCCAATCATCCACTGATGGGCACTTGGGCTGTTTCCAGCACTTGGCTATTGTAAATAGTGCTGCTATGAACATAGGGGTGCATAGGTTCTTCTGAATTGGTGTTTCAGAGTTCTTTGGGTATAGCCCTAGTAGTGGAATTGCTGGTTCAAAAGGCAGTTCCATTTTTAGTGTTTTAAGGAAACTCCATACTGTTTTCCATAGTGGCTGCAACAGCCTTTCTCACCAGCAGTGCACCAGGGTTCCCTTTTCCCCACATCCTTGCCAACACTTGTTGTTTGTTGATTTGTTGATGATTGCCATTCTGACAGGTGTGAGGTGGTATCTGATTTTGGCTTTAATTTGCATCTCTCTGTTGACTATTGATGTTGAGCATTCTTTCATATGCCTTTGGGCCCTTTGTATGTCTTCCTTAGTGAGTTGTCTGCTCAGGTCCTTTGCCCATTTTTTAATTGGGCTGTCTGTTTCCCTGGTGTTGAGTTGCATAAGTTCTTTATAGATTTCAGATATCAAACCCTTGTCTGAGGTATCATTGTTAAATATGTTTCCCCATACAGTTGGTTCCCTTTGAATTTTGCTGGTGTTTTTTTTTTTTAGCTAAACAGAAAAATTTCAATTTGATATAGTCACATTTGTTTATTTATTCTTTTATTTCTCTTGCCCTTGGAGAAGTATCAGTAAATGTATTTTTCTGCATAGGATATCTAAAGTTTCACTGCCTATATTTTTCTCCAGGACCTTTATGGTGGCACTGCTTATGTTTAAGTCCTTTATCCATCTTGAGTTTATTCTGGTGTATGGTGTAAGTTGGTGGTCTAGTTTTATCTTTTTGCATGTTGCTGTCCAGTTCTCCCAACACCACTTGTGAAGAGATTGTTTTTACTCCATTTTATGTTCCTTTCTCCTTTGTTGAATATTAATTGACCATAGAGTCCTGGGTTTATTCCTGGGCTCTCTATTCTGTTCCATTGATCTATATGTCTATTCTTATTCCAGTACCAAACTGGTTTGATAACAGTAGCCTTGTAATATAGTTTGATGTCTGGTATTGTGATTCCTCTTACCTTGTGATTTCTCAAGATTGCTGTGGCTATTCGTGGGCATTTTTGGCTCCATATAAATTTTTGAAGTATTTTTTTCTATCTCTGTGAAGTATGTCATTGATACTTTAATTGGGATTGCATTGAATCTATAGATGGCTTTGGGTAGTATGGACATTTTAATGATGTTAATTCTTCCCATCCATGAACATGGTATATGGTTCCATTTATTTAATTTCTTTAAATTAAATTAAATTAAGAAAAGAAATTTCTTAATTTCTTTCTTCAGTGTTCTGTAGTTGTCTTAGTACAGGTCTTTTACCTCCTTGGTTAAGTTAATTCCTAAGTACTTTATTTTTCTTGTTGCTATGGTAAATGGGATTTGTTTTCTAGTTTCTATCTCTGATGTTTCTTATTGGTATACAACAATGCTTTAGATTTCTGAATATTGACTTTATATCCAGCTATTTTGCTAAATTTACTTATTAGGTCAAGTAGGTTTTGGTGGAATCTATTGGGTTTTGTGTGTACGCGCTCATGTCATCTGCAAATAATGACAGTTTGACTTCCTCCTTTCCAATTTGAATACTTTTAAGTCCTTTTTCTTATCTGATAGCTATGGCTAGAACTTCCAAAATGATGTTGAACAGAAGTGGAGAAAGTGGACAGCCTTGTCTTGTTCCTGACCTTAAGGGGAAAGCTTTTAGTTTTTGCCCATTGAATATGATGTTGGTTTCAGGTTTCTCATATATGGCTTTTATTATGTTGAGGTATGCTCCCCCTATTCCCATTTTGCTGAGTGTTTTTATCATAAATGGTTGCTGTACTTTATCAAATGCTCTTTCAGCATCTATTGATATGATCATATGGTTTTTGTGTTTCATTTTATTGATGTGATATATTACATTTATTGATTTGCAAATGTACAATCCTTGCATCCCTGGGATGAAACCCACTTGATCATGGTGTATGATTTTTTTAATCTATTGCTGGATCCAGTTGGCCAATATTTTGTTGAGAACATTGAGGCCAATGTTCATCAGAGATATTGGCCTATAGTTTTCTTTCTTAGTTGTGTCTTGCCCTGGTTTTGGGATTAGAATAATATTGGCCTCATAGAAAGAGTTTGGGAGTCTTCCCTTTTCTTGGATTTTTTTAGAATAGGTTGAGAAGGATAGGAGTTAGTTCTTCTCTAAATGTTTGTTAGAATTCACCTGTGTAGCCATCTGGTCTGGGGCTCTCATGCTTTGGGAGATTTGTATTACTTCTTCAATCTCACTAGTTGTTATTGGTCTATTCAGGCCTTCTGCTTCTTCTGGGTTCAGTTTTGATAGATTATACATTTCCAGAAATGTGTCCATTTCACCCAGTTGTCATATTTCTTGTCATATAGTTGTTTGTAGTAATTTCTTACTATCCTTTGTATTTCTGATGTATCAGTTGTGATTTCCCCTCTGTCAGTTCTGATTCTGTTTATTTGTGTCCTCTCTCTCTTTCTTGATGAGTCTGTTTAAAGGCTTGTGAATTTTGTTTATTTTTTCAGAGACGCAGCTCTTGGACTTATTGATTCGTCGAATTGTAGTTTGAGTCTATAAGTTATTTAATTCTGCTCTGATCTTGATGATTTCCTTCCTTCAACTTGCTTTGGGCTTTGTTATTTGTTGCTCCTCTAGTTCTTGTAGCTTTATGGTTAGGTTGTTTGTATAAGCTTCTTCTGACCTTTTTAGGTAGCCCTATATTGCTATGCATTTTCCTCTGGGGACTGCCTTTGCTGTATCCCATAGGTTTTGGACTGTTGTGTATTCACTGTCATTTGTTTCCAGAAACGTTTTGATTTCTTCTTTGAGCTCATTGTTGTTTTTTTTTATTTTTATTTTTATTTTATTGTTGTTGTATTACATCCATCCCCTTTTTGTTCCCTTCTGTCCCCCTCCCCACCCGCCCATTCCTCCCAAAGTCAATCCCACCTGTTGTCCATGTCCATGTGAGTTCATTGTTAACCCATTCATTACTTAAAAGCGTGTTATTCAGTCTTCAGTGGGACTCAGTGGCACAGCCTCCCTGATTACCTGAGCAAGGTGCTCCAAGAATGTCCATGTGTGGGTTATGTGAGCCCTTCTGTTGTAGTTGAGTCCTGATTGCTGTTGGCCTGTTCATGCATGGATCTACCCTCAGGCTGGCTGACTATGATGATCTACCCTGACTACAGTGTACAAGTTGCTGTGTGTGGGTTCATCCTACAAAGTGGAAATTGCTCCAGCAAAATTTGATGTCTGCAAAGATCTCCCACTGGGTATGCAGCTTTTGGGTCCTTCTCTGATATTGTCTGAACCCCACTACCAGGTATAGATAGTGGGTAGTTACAGGGCCTTTTGGAAGGACTCTGGTGCTGATCAATATCAGGCATTGGGCCCTGGCTGGTGGCTCAGTGGATGAGGTGCCAGCCTGTGAACCCAAAGGTTGCTGGTTCGATTACCCAGCCAGGGCACATAACCAGGTTGCAAGCTAGGTCCCCAGCCAGATCTGTAGCTGGAGGCAGATAAAGGGCAACCATACATTGATGTCCCTCTACCTCTCTGCCTCTCTCCCTCCCCCTCTCTCAAAAAATAATAAATTAAAAAAAAAAAAAACATATATATATATATATATATATATATCAGGCACTGACTGTGGCCCACTCTGGGCTACTTGTTTTGAACTACAAAGTAATACACAGCTTGTGGCTGCCTCTGCTGAGCTTGGATGTGCATGGAATGGGCCAAGCTGCTCACTGATGCCAGTCCCACTGGTACCAGTCATGGGGGCTGGGCAAAAAAGGCCCAAGTCACCCTGACACCCACTTCCACTGGTCAGCTTCCTGTTAGGCTCAGTCACTGATAGAACCTCTGGATGTACATGAGTCATGAGAGGGAAGCTCTCAGTGAGTCACAAGGTATGGACAAGTAGTGTTCACCAGATTGAAACAGATTCAAACTCAGTACCAGTTCTGTGCCTGAGGCCATGAAGCAATGTCTGAGTGTATATCAAGGCCAGCTGTCATGTACCAGGTGCCCATAGACCCTTATCATGTGGCAGGGTGTCAGGCTTACACAGACCAAGA
Organism: Noctilio leporinus; assembly: GCA_004026585.1. Classification (NCBI taxonomy): domain Eukaryota; kingdom Metazoa; phylum Chordata; class Mammalia; order Chiroptera; family Noctilionidae; genus Noctilio; species Noctilio leporinus. The sequence goes on from PVIW01007437.1 coordinate 35,862, forward strand.
TTTGGCCATGTGAAAGGAGGTCTCTGCACAGGAATGATAGTACCAGTCAAATATATAAGGGGAAAATGACTCCCACCTTAGAGACATATCTACGTTTATCCCTGAATCTGCCCCGGAGCACACAGAGAGCCTTCTGAGACAGTCTGCACTGAGGGCCCAAGCTGGCTATAGCCTGCTTATTACTCTGCAGTGTGCACGCGTGACAGAGCTGCTCCACTGGGAATAGAAAGGGTGGGACTAGTGCATTCCTCCAGGCTGTGCAGTATGGAGGGAAGTGTTCCACCCAGGAAAGATGGTGCCTAGTGGCAATGTGGGAGAGGACCTTAGCTCAGGTATCTGGTGGCTGTCCCTTCAGCAATCTCCCTGGAGCCACACAACCCAGTTTTTGCTTACACAACTCCAGTTTGCTCTTAGCCACCCTCCCTCTATCAGACCCCAGTGAGTGGCCGCAAACAAGATTTTGTGCACTAGCCCTTTAAGAGGACACAGGTTTCTGGCAAACTTCTGTCTCTATCAGAAGAACAGAATTCCATCTGATTTTTATAGCCAGGTGTTATATGGGCTCCTCTTCCTGGTTCTGGTGCCTCAGGCTGTAGAGTACAGTGTGGGGTTGAGATCCTCATACTCCTCAGGGGGCACCTTTGTAGTTGAGGTATCCCTCCAGCTTCTCAACTGCGGCAGATGGGTGCACAGCCCATTCTTTCCTTGTCTCTGCTTTTCGTACCCATCTTGATGTTGCTTCTTCTATACATCCTTGGTTATAAAACATAAGTTCATCTAGTCCTCAGTTGGTTTTTCAGGTTGATTGTTCCATAATTTAGTTGTAATTCCAATTTGGAGCTGGGAGGAGGTAAGGATAATTTCTACCTTCTTTGCTTCCATCTGTGACCCCCAAGTTTACTACCTTTTAACCTATCCTCCATGGCATATAAGGGTGACCTAAAAATACCTAAGTTATACTACTGCTTAAAATCCTCAATTATTTTATTTTATTCATTTTTCTAGTCCTGGATTGTCTGGAACACAGTGACTCCTGAGTAAATGTGAGGGGTATTTTTAATGAGACAAAGAAGAAAAAATGAGAAATAATAGGCAGTATGTGTTCAACACTGTGCTTGGTATTCACAATGGTGAACAAAATATATGGAGTTCCTTTCTGGAAGAATTTTTCAGTTTAATTCATTCAATCTAAACAATGAAACAGTTGAAATGCCCCAGGGCACTGACTATAAATCAGGTGCTACACTACTATTTTACTAAAATTACCTTATTAGGTATTCACAATCACCCCAATGAGCTAGGCTCCCTTATTATGCCCATTTTATTCAGTAGACAAGTGGGACATGACAAAGCTCAGTAATAAGAGATGGAGCTAAAATTAGAAACTAAATAGACAGACTTCAGAGCTCTTTCCTAATTGAAATTGATAATGTGCAGTCATAACCCATTTGTTAAATTTTTCCTTAAGCAATAGGGGAACGATATAAATCAGAGTATTGCCAGCATCTAACTATATGGAACTAATATATGGACTTTTTCCAGAGTCAGGGAAAGCCACCATCTGCACTGAATTTGCAGGAAACCCAGAATTCCCATTCTGTAGTAAGAAGAGGATTACTTTGTATGCCCCTCAGTCCTCTGCCTAAGCTTGTTGGCCAAAGTCTATTCTTATGCCAGGATTTTCAGATCAGGAATTATCCACCTACCTACTTTCCATATTAAATCTTTTTTTTTTTTTTTTCAGTTTCTTGTTTTCATAGTCTATTGTATTTTTTCTCAGTTTTTACTTTTTAAAAACAATTTCATGTTCTTTAAACTTTATATTTTTAATATTTTAACAGTCATTTTCCTTAATACAGTTTACTTATTATTTTCATTTAAATTCTTTACTATATTTTAATTGAACTTATAAAGATATTTTTAGTTTCCACATCTCCATGTTTCTGAATTTGCTTTGTTTTTACTTTTTTTCAACCATGTTCTCAACTGCATTTAATTTTATTCCTTAAATAAAGGCAATTAATTAAATGTGATTAAATTCTTACTGTTGGTAAGAATACCAACTCTTGGGCTCTGGCTGGTGGCATAGTGGATAAGGTACCAGCTTGCAAACCCAAAGGCCACTGGTTCAATTCCCTAGCCAGGGCATAGAACCAGGTTGCAAGCCACATCTCCAGCCAGGTCTGTAGCTGGAGGCAGGTGAAAGGCAGCCATACACTGATGTCTTGCTTCCTCTCTGCCTCCCTCCCCTCCCCTCTCTCTAAGAATAATAAATTTTAAAAAATTGTTGTTTTTTTAAAAAAGAATATCAACTCTTGCATAAATAAAATAAAAAGGGCCTGTGGAGCATGAATCCCAAAATATGCTTCAGGGCATGGCTCCCTAATAGTGAGCCAGTTCAGATGCAGTGTTGCCCAAGCTGGCCAGGGTTTTGTGTGTGAGGAAGATATATGTTAAATCCCAAGGGGTTTGTCAGAAATCATGACTTTTTTCTCAGTTCTTTCACTAACTGCCCTTGTGTTCTTTAGTAGACCCCTTCCTTATTCTCAGCAGTAGAAGGAAAGAGCTGAAATAAATTATTTTCATGCTTCCTTCTAGTTTCAGTAATATGTGTGCCCAATGATTTAGGTGGTAGTGGATTAGCAGAACAAAGTAGAGCATTATGATGGACTCATATTAAAATGGCATATGAAATTATCAAAATATTGCTTTGTGTAACAGTAATATTCTCAAACAAAATCCTTGATGTATCCCCTACCCCTATGCCTAAGTTTGCTTGCCCTATTCCTCAGCCCATGAACCCCATCAAAATGTCTTTGGCATCAAAATGACAACATCAAAATAGTACAATATGAACCCTTTGAAGAATGCTAGGACTTTCAATTCTATAGAACTGGGTTTGAATTCCAGGCTCAGTTTCTTACTTATCACTTAGCTGTGTGGCCTTGGGAATGAGACACTTCAGCCTTAGTTTCCTCATGTGTAAACTCCAGGACTGACACCAAAGATGTGAAACTTAGAAATGAAATGCATCAAAAGCCAACATATGCTTCATCACATACGTATAGAAAGGAACTAAAGTTTATGGTACTTGAAGGCTCCCAAAGAACTTCTTAAAACAAAGTCATCTGTTTTTCACTAAAAAGTTTTAAAATGATGATTTGTAGGTTGGCAGAGTCTTGGATTTCAGAAAGGCTGATAACCCCATGGACCGAGAAGAGGTCAAGGGCTCAAGTGGGAAGAACAAGCAGAGATCAGACATTCAGACGGTCTGAACACATACTGAACAACTTATCAGCTTACAAAGAGTAGGGAATGTTTATGAAAAACGCATCCATGTCTCACTCACTCCCATCCCCCAGATGAGAGCTGCAGTTTCTGAGTCAGAACTGAATATCAGTGTTTAGAAGTGTTATTGCTCTCCAGGAGCATGTATTACTGTGATGCAGCAACATTACTCTTCATCTGTGGCATCTTGACCTTGTCTGGCTAAGAGAAATCTCAGCAGACTCATTTGTGGCACTGAGTAGTGCCAAATCAGCTAAAAGGCCCAAAGATAAAGCATATGTAGCTCCAGCAGGAAGTTTTGAAACACTTGATGAATTTGTTGAGAAATAAGATGATGTTATAAAATTGAGCTGTCTTGCTGAATTCCCTAAGCAAAACAAATAGAGTACTAAATTATGGGAGGAGGGTAGGCTAAAACTTTCTGGATGATGATGATGATGATGATTGTGGTGGTAGTAGTGATAATTCCTTGATGATCACAAGAAGAAAGAATGCATTCTCGTTCTAGAAAATTGTATCCATGATTATGCTCCCAATCTTGATATGATTCCATACTCCCAAGAGAAAGCTTTACCCGAATAATTATCTCAGTTTGAACTTTCATTCTTTTGTGGACACCCACAACATTATAAGCTATTCTAGGTGTTCAATATACTAAATCAAGTAAGACACAGCAATTTTTGGATTGAGTTGACAGTCTTATGGGGGTAAAAAGCTATATCAGGTCATGATATAATCTGCTGTGGTAGATGTTATGACAGAAAATTAGGCAAAGTGCTATGGCTCACAGAGGATGGATCAACCTTTGATAATAATGAAAAATCCTCATTGAAGAGATAAAATACTACAGCTGGCTACTTAAAGTGAAGGTAATTCTGAAGCAAGATGGGGAGACATTTCAGTGAGGAGCAAAGCATGTGTAAAGAAGGAATAGAGTCAAAAATTGGTATGGTGTAGAGTCTTGGGCCTGATACAGATCTAGAATTTGACAAGAAGACCACAGTGGCAGAAATTTACACTATAGGATAGAATGACAATGGAGAGTAGGTCTAGAAAGGCCCTAATGTCGACCTAAAGAGTTTGAATTTTATCTATAAATTCCAGGAAGGCTAAGAAGAGGTTTTGTTGTTTGGGTTTTGTTGTTGTTGTTGTTGTTGTTATTGTTCTTTTGTTGTTTTGCTTTTTTGTTGTTGCTATTGTTCTGTTTTGTTAACCTGGGATAAGACCTAGTGACTTAAATGGCATAAATTTAATGGGAGAAAGATGTTTAATCCAGTTCACTAAGGAGACTCTGGTGGCATGAATACCATCTCTCAAGCTATTTCATCTCAAAACTCATGACTTGGTCCTGGAAAAAGGGATAAACAATACAATTAGAGAAAAGAGGCTGGATTTAAGTCTTTTTGCTGAGGTGAAATAAGGTATAGTGCACTGGATGACAGATCAGATGTAAAGATGTTGGAATAAAAGAGAACTCTTCTTAAGGTTTTATTTATTATTTTAGAGAGAGGGGAAAGGAGGGAGGTAGAGAGGGAGTGAGACTTCAATGTATGGTTGCCTTTCACCTGCCTCCAGCTACGGACCAAGCTGGAGACTTGGCTTGCAACCTGGTTATGTGCCCTGGCTGGGAATCGAACCAGCACCCTTTGGGTTCATGGGCCCATGCCTATCCACTGAGCCACCAGCCAGGGAAGGTAAAAAAGAGTTCTTAATGATGGAACCCAGCTTCTATTTTTCAAGGCAGGGTTTACTCATGAGTGGTCAACTGGTGGTTCAGCAGTGGCTGGCGGATATAGAATAGCTTTGTCTAGGATAGCTCAGATGGATGAGGCTTCTCTCCACATGTATAACAAAGAACCATAAAACCTCATTAAGGTACATTTATCATACAGGAAATCATAGTGTATGGTAATAAACATTATTTCTTTTGAGGCTGTTCATTAGCAGGGTAATTTTGCATTGGTGTACTGGTTTAGACTGATCTCAACTGAACTCTTATAATCTTGTGGTCCTTGTGGTCAGATGATGGTTAGCTGGATGTTAACTGGTGTAAGTTGATCTTATTTGTTCATATACCATAGCAGGAGAGACAGAGAGAGAGAGACAGAGAGAGAGAGAGAGACAGAGAGAGAGAGAGAGAGACAGAGAGAGAGAGACAGAGAGAGAGACAGAGAGAGACACACAGAGAGAGAGAGAGAGAGAGAGAGAGAGAGAGAGACCTCTTGTGACAGCAGATATATGTGACACCTCTCATGACAACAGATAAATGAACAGATGAGTCAATGCATAAACTAATGGATCAATGAATAAACAAAGAGAGAAAATAAGAAAGAGTCAAAGCTGTTTTCTATTGGTTTATTAAACATTTGGTATTAAAGAATTTTTTAGGGTAAAAATAATTATAAATAAATATATAGAGAGTGAAGAACAAGAGGAAGAAGGAGGAGAAGGAGGAGGAAGGGGGAGGAGGAAGAATAGCAGAGAAGAGAGGGGAAGAGAAAAGAGAGAAGAAAGAGAGAAGAGAGAGACAAGACCACTTGCAACCTAGACACAGAAATGGTGCAATTTTACTTGTGTCATATTGTATTGGCCCAAAGAAGTTACTTAGCTGGGCCATATTCAAGAAGTAGGAAAATATACTTAATTTCTTAATGGAAGCTGCTAAAAATTATATTATGTAGGATGTGGATATGGGAAGTGAATAGAGAATAGGGGCCATTTGTATGGTCAATTCCCAAATATGGAAACCATATTCTATCATTTGTATTTCTTTCATACATAACCTTAGCTGAGTACCTAAACCAAATAGAAACTTATTCTTTTAGCTATATTAATGACACTGATGATTTTGGTGCTATTTAGTCAATTTCCTCTGTAATAGCTCATTGACCTGGGTTAATATGCAAGTGACATTTCACTTCACTATTTCTCAATGGCTGAGCACAGCCCAGTGACACACTTACTTTGTTTTTCCAAAGGTATGAGATAAAGGAAAGATGAAATATCCAGGCCAAGAAGTGATTCATTTGCTATTCTTTCTGAACAGCCTGTGAGCAGAAAAATTAAAAGGCATATTACACTGGACACAGGAGGAAAGCAACTTAGTGATAGGACCACAAAGCTGTCAATTGGAGGATGGAAAGGAAGTGGAGTTTGTCCTTTTCTTTCTTTTTTCTTTCTTTCTTTTTTTTTAATTTTATTGTCGTTGTATTACATCCACCCCCTTTTTGCTCCCCTGTGTTAAGAAGTGGTTTTCCTTATATGTTGATGTGTGATCATTAACCTGAACAGGGAGATTCAAAGCTCCCTCCCTTCAGCTTTCCCTTTGCCTGATTCTCCCCTAGCTCCCCTACTAGTCCTTGTGAAATTTAGTAATATAGGTTAAGTGATAATCTCACATAAAGGTAAACCTTCATAAGATAAAAGGTTACAGGGAATCAGACATGACTTATCTTTATCAACAGATGGGGGTTGTGCCCACGAATTATCTGTGTGAATTGGTAGAAGCATTAAATTGACAAAAACTAACACTATGGATTAAGTGAATATAGAAACTTTCCTCCTATCCCTAAAAGCTTATGGTCCATGGAATAAATATCTCTAGAAAAATCTAGAAGAAAGGTCTGCTTCACTAGACAACCTGTTCTAGGTTATAATAGATAACATACTCCATGTTATTCTACCCACTAATCCAGTGGGCTGATGAAATGTCCACCAATCAATGGAGGCCTCTGAGTATCACAAGGCCTGGAGGCATTACCATTTGAAACCACCTACTCCTCCTAGGTACCACTTTCTCCTTCTGTGGGCCCACCTTAGCAGGTACTGAAGAACTGTGAGCTGGAGAAGGCATTCACCATGGGGTTTCTGTTGGGACTTTAAATTTTTCCTTAACTTAAAAAATTCCAAGATGTCAATGATCTTTAGAAACTATGGACATGCACAAAAATGCAACTTTCTCAGACAATGATAATTAATTGATTTGCTTCCCATATTTTTATATGCATATGCATCCTCAATTCTTACATTCTTTAAGGTGTCAGCTTGGCTGTGGGATGCATGCATGACCTGATGGACCTCAGGACACACAATCTCCTGGGTGGCCTGAGTCAAAGCCCTTTCAAGTGGTGGGGCCCCAGAGCCTAGAAGTCTCTCGCTTGGGGCCAGCCATGAAAGGGCTCACATGGGAGAAACTTGGAAGATACAAAGCCTAGTGCTGTCCAAATTGCCAGACTTTTCATCAATAAGTTGATTATATAGCATGTGACACCTCTCGTGATAGCAGATAAATGAACAGATGAGTCAATGCATAAACTAATGGATCAATGAATGAACAAAGAGAGAAAATAAGAAAGAGTCAAAGCTGTTTTCTACTGGTTTATTAAAAATTTGGCATAAAAGAATTTTTTAGGGTAAAAATAATTATAAATATATATATGTATAATAAAAATTATATATAAAATATTATAATATTAGTAGTAGATTTTAACTGCTAATGCTCTGGATTATCTTGAGGTATATGAGAATTTAATGTATGTGATTTCTGATAATTTTAGGAACCTACTGAATTATACCTCCTTTCCCTATGAAGAAAATATATTTTATTCACCAGAAAATAGCACTGAGATGTTATTTTGTTTGACAGTAATCTTTTTCAACAAATATTTATCAAATACCCTTGTGCCAGGTACTGTGATGTGAGCTGGAACTATAGACATAGTTCATGGCCTCATAGAATTGAGGGTCTCATAGAAGATGATTGAATAAGCAATTAAAATTATCATGGTTATTATGAAAAATTATAAGCTGCCATGACAATATAAAAGAGGGGTATCCCATTTATTCTCAGAGAATAGTTTCTCTGAGGAAATGTTATTTCATCTGAGACCTGAAGACTAAGAATTTGTCAGGTGAAAGGGTTGGGGACAACGGGAACCTATGCTCCTTGCAGAAAAGGAACATGTGCTAATACCCAGAGTCAGGGCATATTCCAGGACCTAAAAGAAATTTGGATGGAGAAAGGAAAAAAGCTAGAAGTGTGGTGTATAGAAAGGGATGGACATCCATAAACTATAGTAAAGGTTTTATTTATGAATAGTTAGTAGTATTATTAAATCCTTCCTACATCATTTCTAGTAAATCATTTTTAAGCAACGTTTTCAAATGCTATTTCTAATGCCCTTAGGTATATCTATCTATCCTCAGATACACCTATTTCTCTTGTCCCTGGACCAATCTTTGTCACCTCTCAGTATGGCACCACATATGAGATATTTGACTGAATTTTTCCTCCTTTGTGAGTATCTTGAGAGCTGGATCCTTGGAAACTTTACCCTCCACTCAGTTTGTCATCTCTTTTGGTAGGTTTCAAGCTACATGCTTACTTTTACTCTAGGCTATGTGAAAGTAAAATTTCATGAGATACTATATGAATGTTTCATTCATATACAAATATGTAGACTTTATAGCATTCTATTGAAACAAAAGCAAAGAACTGCAAAGAAAAAGCTGAACTAACCTAAACATACTTCTCTGGTTGGCTTGCACTCTTCATCCTTTAAATGCAAAACGTATGTTTCTCCAGATGGCTATGGGTCTCTCCTCCCTGGGTAAATGAAACAAATCAGATGACCAACTTCCATGGCAGTTTTCATTACACAATGCATTTACTTGGTTTCTTGTCATTCTGTCTAATGCTGCTAGTGTCAAGTAATAATCCCTGGTATTTATTAAAGAGATGAGTAGAAACAGTCTGGGCTTAGAAGTCTTAGGTTCACATTCTGACACTAATCAATGGCTGCTGATTTGTGACCTTTCTAGGCTGCAGTGTCCCCATTTACTAGATGATTACAATGACCCTTAGAGCGATAAAATAATAGCTCTTCTGTAGATTGATCACCTTCTGTATGGGGTATTTTTTGTTGGGTGTTGAGTATTTTGGTCTGCTTTGTTGACAAATAATGATGACCAGTTTAACATCCACACTTTAAGTTGCCTAAGAGCTGTCAGCATAAACTGTTCATCTCTGTCAGGACTGATGGAAAGTTCTACATATAAAAAAAATGTATGTTTCACTGCTATGGGATATGAAAGAGCAGAAACTTTGCTTTCCTCTCTGACTTGAATCAAGTTGGCCTGTATTTTTGAAGGTGTGAAAGACAGATGCCATTTACTTAACTTACCTCAAATGGTGCAGACCAGTTGGCATCAGCAGGTGAACTTCACTTGGAAGATACAGAATATTTTAGAAAATAACTTACCAACTAGAAGAAAAGAAAGAAGGAATTATGAAGGAAGGTAGGAAATTTTTTATTTCATAGTATCACATATAGTGAACATTCAACCAAATTACTAACATGTTTACTACAGAATATTTTTTGCTCTAAAATGTTACTTTACTGTCATGCTTATTCCAAAAGGCTAGGTTTCTCCTGTGGTTACAAACAAGCCAACTTTGTTTAAAGGAACGCATATGATAGGCTAATTCTTAAAGCTGAATTTTCTGTGAAGCACAAAATTCTCTGAAACTAGCATTAACTATTGCCCAAATAATGTTGCAATGCACTAAAATGTTTGTCATTGTTAGATGATATTTGAACATTTTATAAATATTGGAAACATTAAGACATGGGTGCATTCTCTAATGTGTAGATGGGGGTGGGATAAGAACATTTTATAAATATTGGAAACATTAAGACATGGGTGCATTCTCTAATGTGTAGATGGAGGTGGGATAAGAGAAGGGGTTAATTATTGAAGTATATACAATCAATTGCCATCAACTCTTTTGAATGACTAACAAAAACATATTTTTCTGTGATCCTTGCAACATCTTGACCCTGATTGACATGAGAAACCTGATATTCTTTAGTTGCCATATTTAGCCAACATTTATAGAAATCCTCTACTGTAGAGGAACAACAACAACTCAGTTCCATGGAGGCAAATATGACTAAGAGCTCAATTAATTTCACAATGAGCCTGACAGATAAAGAAGGTTGTTAACAACACAGTGGGATAAGGAATATGATGCTAATGTACTTGACCTGGAAGTCAGGGCGAGATAGTTTCTCTCTCAATGTACCAGAAATAGAGGTAATACAAACTGTCATAGCTGACTAGAAGCTTCTGTTTAAGGGCACAACGTAGAATTGGTAGGGATTGTTTACTTTTATATCCCACTGGCCTGAGCTTACTCTGATCATTATATCTAAATGCAAAGGAGACTAGGAAATGTGGTTTCTAACTGAACAGCCATTGCCTCCTAAAACCCAAGAGTTTCTATTACTGAGAGGAGTAAAGTAAATGACTACTGGGCAACAGTTTGCAGTTTCTGCATCTGTTACTCCTCCCCCACCAGCTTCCTGGAGATAAATTTGACATATAACATTGTGTTAGTTTAAGGTGTACAACATAATGATTTGATGTACAAGGATAGGCAAAAGTAGGTTAATAATAATAACAAATACATAGTACTACAAGCATAAACTGTTTTGCATACTCACAACTGTAAACCTACTTTTTCCCACCTCTATATGTATTTGATATATATAACCACCCATAATAAGGTTAGTTAATATCCATCACCTCACAGTTACAGTCTTTTTTCACTTGTGATTAGAACTTTTAAGATTTATGCTCTCAGCAACTTTCGAATGTATAATGCAGTATTGTTAACTGTCATCACCATTCTTTATATTACATCTCCAGAATGTATTTATTTTATAACTGGAGGTTTGTACTTGGTTAACTTCTCCACCCATTGCCCTTAACCCATGACCACTGCCTCTGGCAACAACAAATTTGTTCTTTGTTTCTGTTAGCTAGGCTTTTAGATTCTGCATTTAAGTGAGATCAGACAGTATTTGTCTCTGACTTATTTCACTCAGCATAAAGCCCTCAAAGTCCACCAATTTTGTCACAAATGACAAGATTTCATTTTTAATTTTATTTTATTATTTTATTATTTTCCATCACCATTTATCCCCCATACTCTTTTTCACCTCCATCCATGTCCCTCTCCATTGCAATCACCATACTGTTACTATTGTCTGTGCCCATGAGTTCTTTCTCTCTCTCTCCTTTTTTTTTTTTTTGCTTAATTCTTCTACCTCCTTCTGCCCCACAGAGCCATCTGCCTGCTCTTTGTCTATGAGTCTGTCTCTACTTTGCTTGTTAGTTCAGTTTGTTCATTAGATTACATATATGAGTGAAATCATATGGTATTTGTCTTTCTCTGACAAGTGCTTAATTCACTTAGCATAATGTTCTCTAGGTCCTTCCATGCTGTTGCAAAGGGTAAAATTTTCTTCTTCTTTATGTCTGTGTAGTATTCCATGTAAATGTACCATAGTAATTTTATCTACTCATCTACTGATTGATACTTCAACTACTTTCAACTCTTGGTGATTGTAAATAAAGCTGCAATGAACATAAGGGTGCACATATTCTTTCAAATAAGTGTTACGGGTTTTTTCAGATAAATTTCCATAAAAAGAGTCACTGGATCATAAGGCAGTTCCATTTTTCATTTTTTGAGGAAATTCCATACTGCTTTCCACAGTGGTTGCACCAATCTGCATTCACACTAACAGTGTACATGAGGGTTTCCCTTTTTCTACCTCCTAGTCAGTGATTGTTGTTTGTTGATTTATTGATAATAGCCAATCTGACAGGTATGATGTGATATCTCATTGTGGTTTTAATGTGTATTCTCTGATGATTAGTGACATTGAGCATCATTTCATATGCCTATTAGTCATTTGTATATCCTCTTTGGAGAAGTGTCTATTCAGGCCCTTTCCTCATTTTTAATTGGATTATTTATTTTTTGGTGTTAAGTTTTATAAGCTCTTTTTAATAAAATTCTGGATATTAAGCCATTATCAAATATATTAGCAAATTTATTCTCCCATTCAGTCAGTTGTCTTTTCGTTTCATTGATGGTTTCCTTTGCTATGCAAAAACTTTTTAGTTTGATATAGTCTCCCTTGTTTATATTGTTTGCAGATGACATTGGTACTGTATATATAGAACCCTAAAGATTCCACCAAAAAACTAACTAGAACTGATAAATGAATTCAGTAAAGTAGCAGGATACGAAATAAATGTCCAGAAATCAGTTGAATTTTTATGCACCAATAATGAATATCAGAAAGGGAAACTAAAAAAAAAAAAAAAAAAAAAAAACAATTCCCTTCACAATTGCTTCAAAAAAGAATAAAATGCCTAGGAATAAATTAAGCCAAGAATGTAAAAGACTTGTACTTTAAAAAGTATAAAATATCCCTGGCTAGTGGCACAAAGGGTAAGGTGCTGGCCTGCAATTTCTAAGGTTGCTGGTTCGATTCCCCAGCCAGGGCACGTAACCAGGTTGCAAGGCATGTCACCAGCTCTGTAGCTGGAGGCAGTTGAAAGGCAACCATACATTGATGTTTCTCTACCTCTTTGCCTTTCTCCCATCCTCTCTCTCTGGAACTAATAAATAAAATCTTTTAAAAAGTATAAAATAGTGAAGAAAGACATTGAAAAATATGCAAGTGAGTGGAGGCATACACTGTGTTCATGGATAGGAAGAATTAATATCATTAAAATATCCATACTACCCAAAGCAATCTACACATTCAGTACAATTCCTTTCAAGATGTTAATGGCATATTTCACAGAATGAGAACAAATAATCCAAAAATTTATATGAAATCACAAAAGGACCTAAATAGCCAAAGCAATCTTTTTTTTTTTTTAATTTTATTGTTGTTGTATTACATCCATCACATTTTTGCTCCCCTCTGTCCCCCTCTCCACTCACCATTCCCCCAAAAGTCAATCCCACCTGTTGTCCATGTCCATGGTTCTTTTATACTAGATTCTTGTCTAAGCTGCTCCCCTTTCTTGCCTCTGCCTCCCCCCTACCCCCAACTCTTTCCCCCTTGACCACTGAAGGCCTATTCATTGTATTCATATATTTGGTTCTGTTTTGCTTGTTGTTAGTTTTGCTCATTATTGTTCCGTAATGGGTGAGATCATATGATATTTGTCCTTCACTGACTGGCTTATTTCACTAAGCATAACACTCTCCAGTTCCATCCATGTTGTTGCAAAGGGTACAAGTTCCTTCTTTTTTTCTGCTATATAGAATTCCATTGTGTAAATGTACCAAAGTTTTTTGATCTAATCATCCACTGATGGGCACTTAGGCTGTTTCCAGCACTTGGCTATTGTAAATAGTGCCGCTATGAACATAGGTGTGCATAGGTTCTTATGAATTGGTATTTCAGGATTCTTTGGGTATAGTCCAAGTAGTGGAATTGCTGGATCAAAAAGCAGTTCCAGTTTTAGTTTTTTAAGGAAACCCCATACCGTTTTCCACAGTGGCTGCACCAGCCTACATTCCCACCAACAGTGTATGAGGGTTCCCTTTGCCCCGCATCCTTGCCAACACTTGTTGTTTGTTGATTTGCTGATGATTGCCATTCTGACAGGTGTGAGGTGGTACCTTATTGTGGTTTTAATTTGCATCTCTCTGATGACTAGTGATGTTGAGCATTCTTTCATATGTCTCTGGGCCCTTTGTATATCTTCCTCAGTGAGTTGTCTGTTCAGGTCCTTTGCCCATTTTTTAATTGGGCTGTCTGTCTCCCTTGTGTTGAGTCACATTAGTTCTTTATATATTTTGGAGATCAGACCTTTGTCTGAGGTATCATTGGCAATTATGTTTTCCCATACAGTTGGTTCCCTTTGAATTTTGCTAATATTTTCTTTAGCTGAACAGAAACTTTTCAATTTGATATAGTCTCATTTGTTGATTCGTTCTTTGATTTCCTTTGCCCTTGGTGAAGTATCAGTAAACATATTTTTGCATAGGATATCCAAAAGTTTACTGCCTATATTTTTCTCCAGGACCTTTATGGTGGCATTCCTTATGTTTAAATCCTTTATCTTGAGATTATTTTGGTGTATGGTGTAAGTCGGTGGTCAAGTTTTATCTTTTTGCATGTTGCTGTCCAGTTCTCCCAACACCATTTGTTGAAGAGACTGTTTTTATTCCATTGGATGTTCCTTCCCCCTTTGTCAAATATTAGTTGACCATAGAGTCCTGGGTTAATTTCTGGGCTCTCTATTCTGTTCCATTGATCTATATGTCTATTCTTATGCCAGTACCATGCTGTTTTGATGACAGTAGCCTTGTACTATTGTTTGAAGTGCGGTATTGTGATTCCTCCTACCTTGTTCTTCTTTCCAAGATTGCTGTGGCTATTCATGGGCATTTTTGGCTCCATATAAAATTTTGAAGTATTTTTTCTATTTCTGTGAAGTCTGTCATTGGTATTTTAATTGGGATTGCATTGAATTTGTAGATTGCTTTGGGTAGTATGGACATTTTAATGATGTTAATTCTTCCCATCCATGAACATGGTATATGCTTCCATTTATTTGTGTCTTCCTTGATTTCTTTCTTCATTGTTCTGTAGTTTTCTGAGTACAGGTCTTTTACCTCCTTCGTTAACTTGATTCCTAGGTACTTTATTTTTCTTGTTGCTATGGTAAATGGGATTTGTTTTTTGGCTTCTATTTCTGTTATTTCATTATTGGTATATAAAAATGCTTTTGATTTCTGGATATTGATTTTATACCCAGCTATTTTGCTACATTTGCTTATTAGGCCAAGTAAGTTTTTGGTGGAGCCCATCGGGTTTTGTATGTACACTTTTATATCATCTGCAAATAATGACAGTTTGACTTCCTCCTTTCCAATTTGGATACCTTTGATTCCTTTTTCTTCTCTGATGGCTATAGCTAGAACTTCCAAGACAATGTTGAATAGAAGTGGAGAAAGTGGACAGCCTTGTCTCATTCCTCATCTTAGGGAGAAAGCTTTCAGTTTTTGTCCATTAAGTATGTGTTTGCTTCAGGTTTCTCATAGATGGCCTTTATGATGTTGAGGTATGCTCCCTCTATTCCCATTTTGCTGAGGGTTTTTATCATAAATGGTTGCTGTACTTTATCAAATGCTTTTTCAGCATCTATTGATATGATCATATGCTTTTTATCTTTCAATTTGTTGATGTGGTGTATTACATTGATTGATTTATGAATGTTGTACCATCCTTGCATCCCTGGGATGAAGCCCACTTGATCATGGTGTATGATCTTTGTAATATACTGCTGAATCCGATTGACCAATATTTTGTTGAGAATTTTAGCATCTATGTTCATCAGAGATATTGGCCTGTAGCTTTCTTTCTTAGTTGGATCTTGCCCTGGTTTTGGGATTAGAATAATATTGGCCCCATTGAAAGAGTTTGGGAGTCTTTGCTCTTCCTGTATTTTTTTGATATAGTTTGAGGAGGATAGGAGTTAGTTCTTCTTGAAATGTTTGGTAAAATTCACCTGTGTAGCCATCTGGTCCAGGGCTTTTGTGCTTTGGGAGATTTTGGATGACTTCTTTAATTTCACTAGTTGTTATTGGCCTATTTGGCTTTCTGCTTCTTCTGGGTTCAGTTTTGGTAGATTATACCTTTCCAGAAATGTGTCCATTTCATCCAGGTTGTCATATTTTTGTGTCATAGAGTTGTTTGTAGTAATTTCTTACAATCTTTTGTATTCCTGAGGTATCAGTTTTGATTTCCCCTCTGTCAGTTCTGATTCTGTTTATTTGGGTTCTCTCTTTCTTTCTCTTTCTTTTTCTTGATGAGTCTGGATAGGGCCTTGTCAATTTTGTTTAATTTTTCAAAGAACCAGCTCCTGGACCTGTTGATTCTTCAAATTGTAGTTTAAATCTCTGAGTTATTTAGTTCTGCTCTGATCTTGATGATTTCCTTCCTTCTACTTGCTCTGGGCTTTGTTTGTTGTTGCTCCTCCAGTTCTTGCAGCTTGGTGGTTAGGTCGTTTTTATAAACTTCTTGTAACCTTTTTTGGAAGACCTGTATTGCTATAAATTTCCCCCTGAGAACTGCCTTTGCTGTATCCCATAGGTTTTGGGCTGTTGTGTGTTCATTGTTATTTGTTTCCAGGAACTTTTTGATTTCATCTTTGATCTCATTATTGACCCCTTCATTGCTTAAAAGCATGTTATTCAGTCTCCATGAGTTAGAGAATTTTTGGGTTTTTCCCTTGAATTTGGTTTCTAGTTTCAAGCCATTGTGATCTGAGAAGATACTTTGTATGATTTCAATTTTCCTGTATTTATGGAGGCTTGTCTTGTGACATACCGTGTGGTCTATCTTGGAGAATGATCCATGTGCATTTGAAAAGAATGTGTATTTTGCTTCTTTGGGGTAAAAGACTCTGTATACATCAGTTAGGTCCATTTCCTCTAGAGTGCTGTTCAATGCCACAACTTCTCTGGGGATCTTTTGTTTGGAAGATCTGTCC
Organism: Noctilio leporinus; assembly: GCA_004026585.1. NCBI lineage: Eukaryota > Metazoa > Chordata > Mammalia > Chiroptera > Noctilionidae > Noctilio > Noctilio leporinus. Next base: position 52,524 of record PVIW01007437.1, read on the forward strand.
ATTGTTGAAAATGGGGTATTAAAATCCCCTATTATTGGTGTGTTGCTGTCTGTGTCTTTCTTAACGTCTTCCAAGATTTTCCTTATATATTTTGGAGCTCCTATGTTGGGTGTGTATATGTTTATCAGAGTTATTTCTTCTTGATGGATTGTTCCTTTAAGTATTATGAAATGTCCATCTTTGTCCCTTTTTATGGCCTTCATTGTAAAATCTATTTTGTCTGAAATCAGTATTGCTACTCCAGCTTTTTTTTTTTCATGTCCATTTGCTTGATATATATTTTTCCATCCCTTCACTCTCAATCTGTGTCGATCTTTTGTTCTGATGTAGGTCTCTTGAAAACAGCATATATGTGGGTCATGTTGTCTTATCCATTCGGCTACCCTGTGTCTTTTGATTGGTGCATTTAATCCATTTACATTTAAGGTTATTATTGATTTATACTTACTCATTGTCATTTTCTCCCTTGTGTCTGTATTCCTCTTTGGCTTTCTCTGTTTCTTCATTTCATTTGTTTACTTATTTTTAGAGCAGACCCTTTAGCATTTCTTGCAATGCTGGTTTGGTAGAGATGTATTCTTTTAGTCTTTTTTTGTCTGGGAAGCTCCTTATTTCTCCTTCTATGTTGAATGAGAGCCTTGCTGGGTAGAGTATTCTTGGTTGCAGGCCTTTGTTTACCATGTCTTGAAATACTTTTTGCCCTTCCCTTCTGGCTTGAATTGTTTTTGTTGAATAATCATTTGATAGCCTTATTGGAGCTCCTTTGTATGTTGTCTTTTCTCTCTTGATGCTTTTAGGATTCTCTCTTTGTCTTTGAAATTAGCCATTTTAATAATAATGTGCCTTGGTGTTGGTCTGTTTGGGTTGATCCTTGTTGGTACCCTCTGTGCTTCCTGAACTGGATTCATGTTTTCACTCATCATATTAGGGAAATTTTCTATCATGACTTTTTTGAACAGGTTTTCCATTCCTTGTTTCTCTTCTCCTTCTGGTATCCCTATGATATGGATGTTGTTACATTTCATGTTGTCCTGCATCTCTCTTAACCCCTCTTCAGTTTTGTTCAGCCTTTTTTGATTCTCTTGTACTGTCTTGGAATATTTGTCTACATTATCTTCCAACTCGCTGATCCGGTCCTCTGCTTCCTCTAGCCTACTGTTGATTCCTTCTACTGTGTTCTTCAATTCAGAAACTGTATTCTTCATTTCCTCCTGGCACTTATTGATAGTTTCTATGTCCTTTTTCATGCTGTTGTAGCTCTCAGTAAGTTCCTTGTAACTTCCCTGGGGTTCTTTGTAATTTCTCTGGAGTTCTTTGTACTTCTCCTGGAGTTGTTTATAGTTTTCTTTGATGTGTCTGAGCTCACTGAGCTTCTCTGTCATCATTCTTTGGAATTCCTTATCTGATAGTTCAGGTGCCTCTGTTTCATTTTGTGGTCTTTCTGGGGATTCTTTCTTTCCTTTTAGTGATGGACTGATTCTTTTTTTCCCCATTTTGGGTGTCTGTTCTTGTTTGCTTTTTATTTATTTATTTATTTTTGTTCTTTCCTTGGGTTAACCTGCTTTGCTTCCTTGCCTTAGTTGAGCACCCTTCTGTGATAGGAGATTTGTGGAGTTCAATGTTGTCGTCTCCCAGATTTTCTGTACTTGCTGTTCTTGGTGTGTCCTTTATTTGGGCTGTCTGGTTGTAGTCTGGACCTCTGGGCTTTTAGTAGAAAAACTAAAAAACAATAAATAGAAAACAGAAAACCAAACCAAACAAAACAAAATACAAAAGGAAAAAAGAAATAAAAATGATAATAATAATAAGAAGAAAGGGTTTAGATGGCTGTTCACCCGTAATAATCCCTCACTAGTCCAGATGGAGCCTGGACCTGAGGGCTTTTAGCAGAGAAAAAAAAAAAAAAAAAAAGGAAGAAAAAAAGGGAGAAAGTCACAAGACAAAGAGAAATCAATATTAATAAAGAATGGGTTTAGGTATCTGTTCACCCTTTATGATTTCTGATTGGTCCAGGTGGAACCAGAACCTGTGGGCTTTACCAGGAAGAAAAGGAAAAAAAAAAGAAGAAGAAAAAAAAGGGGGGGAGGGAGAGAAAGTCACAAGACAAAGAGAAATCAATAATAATAAAGAATGATTTTAGGTGTCTGTTCACCCTTTATGATTTCTGATTGGTCCAGGTGGAGCCAGAACCTGTGGGCTTTACCAGGAAGAAAAGGAAAAAAAAAGGAAAAAAACAAAACAAAAAACAAAAAACAAAAAACAAAAAAAAAAAGAAAAAAAAGAAGGAGGGAAAAAAAAAAAGAAAGAGGAAGGAAGAAAAGAGTCAAGAAAGGGTTTAGGTGGCTGGGGAAGGGAGGAATACTTAGATTGAGGACTGGGAATGTGTTGTAGCCACAAAGTGAATAGACTTTAATTCAAGAGTAGGGGGAGGGTCTTGGGTATTTAGGTGGATTGAGGTATGGGGCGGGGATTAAGAATATATGAGAAGGAACTTTTGAAAAGAATATGTTGGGGATTAATAGTTCATATAGCTCTCAGTATAACTCAGGTGCTTGAGATTAGCAGCAATCCATTTCCTGAGGCTTCCTCTTTTTCTTGGTCAGGACTTTGCAGTCTATAGTCTATCCGGGCTTGGCTGGGCCTCTGATTGTCACAGTCAGGGCTGATTCTGAGTGTCAGCCCCCAGGTAGGCTGGGTCTTTATCAGCCTGGGTGGGTTTTAGAGCTGCCAGTATTCTGGAGCCTGCAGGGTGTCCCCTCCCACTCCTGGCGGAGGTTCCTGCCAGTGAGGAGCATCCAGCACCCCTGCAGGGTAGCCCACAAAGTCACCAGTCCCTGTCACAACTGGCCCTGCCCCCGCAGTTCCAGGAGGAGGCAGCCCCTCTCTGTTAACAGTGCCTGGGGTCCGCCTACATTGCCCACCCACTCCTGGGGCGGGCACCAATCCTCCAAACCAACCAGCTCTCCAAGGAGTCCTTTACCAGCCTCTGTGATGAGCCCCTCCCAGGCGTGGGTGGTGCGGCCTTTGTCTAGGGAAATGGGCTGGTCAGTTGCCCCCGCTACTAGTTCCCAGCTAGCCATTTGGAGTTTCCGTGGAGCCTGGGGTCCTGTGTGGTTGTGCAGGGCTGGGCCTCCCCCCTTGCAGGGGTTTCAAGCTGCTGTTTCCCCGGTGGCCCAGCAGCACCATTTTCTGCCCTCTCGCCACCCCCCACCCCCCCTACCCTCCCCACTGCCCAGTGCACTTCCCCGCTCCCCCGCTCCGGCTCCCCACAGGACTCTTCTCCTCAGCCTCTAGCCCAGAGAGGAGCTTCCTCTCTCTGTTGCTGGAGCGAGTCTCTCACACAGTCCCTCCCCTGCAAGAGTTCAATTCCGTGTTCCCTACAGCATTAGCCCTTGCTGCCCACACTTCACTGTTCAGACTTTTAGTCGCCAGGGAGCCTGGAGCTGGCCTCAGTCAAACTCGCCCCTCTGGGCAGAGCCACCACTGCCCAGAGCCGACCTCGGCCCGCTGGCAGGTCCGTCGGGAACCACCTCACCTACTGTCCTGCTGGTCTCCTCTGCCTCTGGGCTGTGCTCCCCTGTGTCCAAATGCTGACCACTCCAATTCTTAGGGTCCTGAAGATGTCTCACACTCCCTATCTTGTCCTGTAGCTGCTCTGGTCCTTGAGAACACCATCAGCACTGCTCTCTACTCTGTCGCCATCTTTCCTCCTTCCCCAAACCAATCTTGAGAAAGAAGAACAAAGTTGGAGGACTGGATGCTACATATTATCAAACTACAATACAAGGCCATAGTAATCAAAACAGCACGTCTCTGGCATAAAAACACATATATAGATCAATGGGACAAAATAGAAAGCCTAGAAATAAGCCCCTGCCGTAATAGTTAATTAATATTTGACAAAAAAGGCAGAACTATACAATGGACTAAAGATAGTCTATTCAATAAGTGGTGTTGGGAAAGTTGGACATATATGTGAAGAAATAAACTCTAAATAGTTTAAAGATTTAATGTTATACTCAAAACTAGAAGAAAACATAAACAGTAAAATCTGAGATATTTCCTACAGTGATGGTTTCTCTGACATATCTCCTTGGGCGAAGGAAACAAAAGGATTTCCTTTCTTTTTATGGCTGATGGCTTTATTTACTGATAGACCCTTAGATTATTTCCATGTCATGGCTATTACAAATAATGCAGTTATGAATATGGAGTTAAAAATAAACTGAGAGAGTGATTCTATACCCAGAGGTCGAGTTCTGGATCATGTGGTAGTTCAATTTTTAATCTTTTTGAGGAACTTCCATACTGTTTTTCATAGTGGCTACACCAACCTATATTCCTATCAACAGTGCAAAGGGGTTGCTTTTCTCTATATCCTTGCCAACACTTGTTATCTCTTATCATTACAATTTTAGCCATACTAACAGGTGTGAGGCAAGATAGTAATATTGGCATCTTTTCAAGTACCTGTTGGCCATTTGTATGTCTTCTTTGGAAAAATGTCTATTTAGATCTCCTGCTCCTCCTTTTTTTGGCTATTGAGTTGTATGAATTCTTTATATATTTTGGATATTATCTTTATCAGACATATGACTGGTAAATATTTTATTTCATTCCATAAGTTGCCTTTTCATTTTGTTGATGGTTTACTTTGCTGTGCAGACATCGTTTTCTGTGCTTTTTTTTTTTATTGTTCTTTTTTGTTTTAAGATTGTATTCATTATTTTCAGAGATAAGGGCAGGAAGGGAGGAAGAAAGGGAGAGAAGCATCAATGTATGGTTGCCTTTTACTTGCCTCCAGATACAGACCTGGCTGGAGACTTGGCTTGCAACCTGGTTATGTGCCCTGACTGGGAATCAAACCAGCAACCTTTGGGTTTGCAGGTGGGCACCTTATCCATAGAACCACCAGCCAGGGCCTATGCAGACATCTTTAATTTGATGTAGCCCACTTGTTTAACAAATGTTTAGCATTTGCTGCTTGTGCTTTTAATGTCAAATCCAAAAATATATTTGCCAAATATATTCATATGCTCAAGTCTTTAATCCATATTCATTTGGTTTTTGTGTATGATTTAAGATAGGAGTACCATAAGACTATTAATAGTCATTTGCTTATTTAGATGCTGGCTTTTTTGAGATGGAAAGTTAGTCCTAAAAAAGAATGAGGGCTATATTGTCATAACAGAAGCTGAAAAATACCTCTTTGTGTCTTGAAAATGTGTTACACAACTGTTCTTATTGAAAGTTTACTATTAAGTATATTCTAAACTATTTTTATTTAACTATGAATAAATAAAATTACTACTAAAAATAGCAAAAATGAAAGCAACCAAAAGATTCTTTATATTTGAGAAGGTCCTTAATGTTTTTAGGAGAAATCGGGTGAAATATTTTGAGGTCAGCAACTTTCGTTCAAATGGTTTGATTAAAATATAAATATAACCCTGGCCTATGTGGCTCAGTTGACTGGAGCATCATGTAAACTGAAAGGTCACAGGTTCAGTTCCTGGTCAGGGCATATACCTAGGTTGCAAGTTTGATCCCAGGTCATCACATGCACGGTAGGCAATAATTGATATTCCTCTCCCATATTGATGTCTGTGTCTGTATTTCTTTACTTTCCTCCACCTCTCTCTCCAAAAGCAATTAAAAACTGTCCTCAGTGAGAATTTAAAAAAGGTATAAATAAAATATATGTATGTATATTTATATATGTATTATAAATATATACATTGTCAAAAATGACAGGATTTTCTTCTTTTATTGCTGAATTATATTACATTGTATATAATACAACATCTTTATTCATATATATAATATATATATATATGAGTGTGTGTGTTAATTGGCAAAATGTTAATCACTCATTGAATCTTGGTGGTGCTCATAGTACTCTTATTCCAACTTTTCTGTATGTTTGAAAACATGTCAGAAAATTTCAAAGCAGTGTGCTAAATGTCCTGGGGGAACTATGCAGAGAACAGGACTTAGGGAAAGTGAACTGTGAACTTACTCCAGTCTGGGGGAGGGACAAACTCAATGAAAGTTTACCAGCAGAGGTAATGTTCAAGCTGAAACATTTTATGTGTTCACTCATTTAATCCTCATGGTAAACCCTGTGACAAATACTACCCAATTTTATAGATGAGGAAACAGGCAGATGAAAGGTAAGTTTGTTAAGGTCACACACAGGCAGCTATGTTGTAAACTCCAGGTAGGGCCATTTACAGACTTGTGCCACCACCCAGGAAAAAGTGGATCTTGGAGTCAAACCAGAAGGTTTGGCTGTAGAATCCACGCCCTTAGTCTTTGCAGAAAGGTCTACAGAGCTAGGACGCAGGATTTGAAGTGGTAAGGGAGAGGAATAAAATGAGTCATTGGACCCTGGCTGGTAGCACAGTGGATAAGGTGCCAGCCTGAGAATCCAAAGATCGCAGGTTCGATTCCCCAGCCAGGGCACATAACCAGGTTGCAAACCAGATCTCCAGTCAGGTCTGTGGCTGGAGGCAGGTGAAACACAACCGTACATTGATGTCTCTCTCCCTCTCTGCCTCTCTCCCTTCCCCTCTTTCTAAAAATAATGAAATAAAATATTAAAAAAAAAAATGAGTCATTGATGGCTATATCACAAAAGACCTTTGTACCAAGCTATGTTGTTTGGCTTTGTGCTGAAAGCTATAGAAAATCATTGGAGGACTCTAAACAGAGATGGAACAGATTTGGGTGTTAAAGAGACTGATCCTGTGCCCAGGATGGGTTACAGGGTAGAGTGAGTAGAAGTTAGTACACCATTTGGGAGGCAGCTGGGGAAATTCAGGCAGGAAACAGTGGAAGTCTAAATCATGGTAATGAATGAGAGTGTGTGTGAACAAGAAAGGAAGGATTTAATAAGGAAGATTTGATAGAACTGGAGGACCCATTGGCTATCCAGGATGAAGAAAAAGCATCGTTGATGCTTTCCATGTGTTTGATGGGGCTAACTGGGTGAGATGATTGAAAAAGGCAGTATGAAGGCAGGACAATTTGGAGGGAAAGCTGGCAAATTCATTTTGAGCATTTTTATTGCACATATGATCCTTCCTAGGAGTAGCCTAGGAAGTAGAGATTATGTCTTACTCCATTCAGTATCCAAAGTGCCTAGCATTCCCATTAGAATTAGATGAGCCCTATCATTAGAAGTTATCATCATTTTACTTATATCATCAATTCTCAGAACCTGGATGTTAAAAATGAGAAATGACACAGTAACATGATTAATCAGCTGATTTAATGAACTTTTTTAGTTACAGGCTTTGAATAGAACTAAATGTATGTTAAAAACCATTCAGTGAAGGTATTTGAAAATTATGCATATGTAAGGAAGATGTTTCTTCTGAATACTGCAAAATTGGGATTAGAAGGGGCCTGCACTGCTGAGCTTTGGTACACATCCCTTAGAGACTTCTTTCCAGACCAAAAAGAAGTCAAACTCTGGAATGAGTTTTGCAATGGGCCCTGTTTATTGAACCAGGAAGGTGAGGACTGCAGACAGAGGGTAAAATGAATGCTGAGTTCCGCTTCCTGGCCCTGATCATCCTCAAAGGAGACAAATTGAGCAGAAGGGATTAGGTAGCTAAATTCCTTACCGACTTTGCAGCTGTCCCCTCTGAAGAAAGAAAGAAAAAAATAAAGGCACAAGAAGCTTAAATGCAAGAAAGCTACTTAAATTTTTTTTTTTTTCCCATTTTGCATGTACACTGATTTATCTATTATTTGACAAAAGTAACTTCCTAAGGTGTTTTCTTTCTGGGCGTATATATACTTCAGTTTCTGACAGGCAGGGAAAATAGGGTATAATCAAAAGATCTGGCACAAGTCTGGGTGGATCGTGTATGTACTTTTAATTGAATTCTCAGTTTATTTTTAATTTCTGGAACAGATGGAGCCTGAGTACCAAAATAATCTCATCCTTCACTAAGTATTTGAAAATCAGGGCTGTGATCCCATCCATCATTTGATCAGCATTTGCAGATCACTTACTTTATGCCACATGGCTGAGCTGGGAATTGAGAGCTATTTTTGTTAAAATGTAATTGTTATGGGATTAGCATTTTAAAGGTTTCAGTGGCTATCAGTGATGTTCACTGTAAAATTACAGATAGGAACTGGAGAGTATTATGCTTAGTGAAATAAGCCAGTCAGTGAAGGATAAATATCATATGATCTCACCCATTACGGGACAATAATGAGCAAAACTAACAACAAGCAAAACAGAACCAAATATATGAATACAATGAATAGGCCTTCAGTGGTCAGGGGGAAAGGGGATGCGGGGAGGGAGGAGGCAGAGGCAAGAAAGGGGAGCAGCTTAGACAAGAACCTAGTATAAAGGAACCATGGACATGGACAACAGGTGGGATTGACTTTGCGGGGAATGGGTGGGTGGGGAGGGGGACAGAGGGGAGCAAAATGGGGATGGATGTAATACAACAACAATAAAATTTAAAAATAAAAATAAATAAATAAAATAAAAATATAAAGAATATTTAGGGGCTTTTGGGAAAAAAATTACAGATAGGTGCAGACATAGGATGTGATGATCAGGTGGGGAGGTAGGCAAAATTACTAAGGACAACAGTGTCTTGAATAACCAATTGGCTGGGGCTGAATGAGCTTACTGAGGCTACTTAAAGAGCTCAGTAAAGCTAATTAAGTAGGGGGAGGTAGTAGAGGGAGCTGTTGAAGGACACCTCATATTGGCCATTCCTGCAGCAAAGAAAAGGGTATAAAGGGTGTGAGAGAAAGTTCAGAATAGGTGAAAAGAGGAACTAAGATGATAGATCCAAAGTGATTTTATTTGAGCATCAGCTTCTATACTAGAAATCTACCAAAAAGATTGCAAGTAACTGGGATTCTTAGAACAGGACCAGTTGTTCTACAAGAATTTATTGGCACTTGTCTGTTTGGCAAAAAAAAAAAAAAAAAAAAGTAGTGTCAAATCCAAAAATATCTTTGCAAAACCAGAGGAATATTTATAGGACTGAAACAATATAGAACCTCTATCCTCTGAAGGGCAACATAGTGGCTCAAATCTTGGGGTACTGCTGGGTACTGATTTGAGGACCAGAGAGATCTTCAAATTTCAGCCTTGCAAACTGTGTACAAAGTTGGTCAGTCCTCTAACCCCTTAACTACATTACACAAGCACACAAGTTTTTTATTCTGAGGTTCACCACCTTCGTCATCACATATTGCCTGATGACCCTCTGCACCAGATAGTCCTGGCCACAGTCAGGTCTGGGGATCCTGAACATCACTTAGCTGCCCTTGACGAGAGTATATGGCTTTTTATGGGAGTGCGTCCAGCCCATTTTTTAACAAACACTGTCTTAGCAAGATGTGTACCCATCATTGTTCTAAGCTCTTAAGGGATACTGGTAGGTGAAGAAGCTTGATGTGACACTATTCCTTTTTTTGCCTGAAAGTATTTAGTTAATCTTATCTTAGAGAAGAGATTCTGTCCTTCCCCTTCCCCTTGGGGCAATCCACAAGACAAAATAATTGCCAGCAATGTGTATCTCCTGGTCTGAGCCATTTGTTTAATACAACCCATAGACGTTGAGGGTGGAGGTGGAGCTGTGGAATGTGTGCTTCAACAGAACAGTCCTCAATGGAAAGACCACTTTAATATTTATCACCTCAAAAGCAAGCAATGCCTCTTCATTCTCCCTGCAATATTCTGGGCTTCTGTGGGTATCTCTAGAGAGAATATGTACACACTTGCACCAGCCACACACACCTACACCGACATATTCAGTCATTTTGGTAGCATAGTCCAGGGGAAAAAGAGCAACATCACCTGGAACACATTCCTCTCTTCTCCCAGCCCACAGTGGACAGAGCGTTCTGAGGAGCAGTCTGAGGTCTGCTTCCTTTTGTAAGTCCCCTACCCCTCAAGGGCCTACCAGCCCATCCAAAGTCCCACCTGGCAGGGATACCCCTATCCCAGTCACAGGAGGTACAGGAACTGTGAAACTAAAGTACTTTTTCTCTTGTGGCAGATCAAATTCTTAGGCACAGAACCCTTATCATTGAATCTACATACAAGGAAGGCTTTTGGTATGAAATTTATCATACCCTATCCAAAGCAAGCCCCCGGAGGATAGAGGAAGGGCAGGATTTATCCTTCCAAGTAAATGTGTTTATCTTTTTTGTCTCTCATTAACAGAAGGTGGGGCTAGCCTTGTTTCACCCACTACAGGCATCGTTTTCATATGAATAACCAAGAGACCCTGCCAGAGCCAGAAGCTCTACTCTCCCACCTCCTTGAGATTGGTGCCTCCCAGTCTGTGCAGGTGGGATTCCCACTGAGCCTAACCAAAGGCACAAGGCAAGGAAGGCATGTTTGCAACAAATCACCAACCCAGGGAAAAGGCATTCTCCTAAACTGAAGGCATCAAGATTGTTTCCCACAATAAAGTAAGGTGCAGAATTGAGAGACCAGACCTGAGTCACAAGCAGGAGACATAAAGTAGTTATTGATCTAGGGCACAGATGTGAGGTGGGGACTGAGCAGAGTTCAATGGTATACAAGGTTAACTAAAGGTTTCCACAATTCATCTCATTATGTCAAATACGTTCAAAACATAATTCATCTATCTCCCTCTCAAAACTTGCCCCTCACCTTCAGCAATTCCTCTTTTCTGCAGCATCTCATGCATTCGATTACTTGTAGAAGAAGACAGGGCCCTTCTTGACTCTTCACTAACTTGCATTGATTTTACTTATTAAATGTTTCTGGAAACTGCCCTTTCTTCTATGCTTGCTAAACATTTCTGAATTCCGTCTTTCTTGGCACTATGCTTATGCCCTAGTTAAAGACAGTTTTCTCTCCTCTGGGTTACAGTACCAGGCCCCTACTTGGTCCCCTGTCTTCTAGACCTGCCCTGCTGCCAGTGAGTCCTTCCTCTCTGGACAGGATGATCAGTGAAACATTCATCCTCTGAAGCCCCTTAAATAGAACCCAGGCACACAGAGAATCAGATTCTATCAGTGTGACCATAATGACTGCACTGCTGACCTCTGCAGCTCCCTCTCACTGCTTCTGCGTTAGGCCCTAACAAGGCTGAATGATTTGTGGTTACCATGTGTGCTTGTCTGGTTCTGCTTCCCTGACTACTCTTGCTCTCTGTCTCCTTCTCTTAGATGTTTTTGTAAATTTACCTTCTTTAACTTACTCAAGTGTTACATGTATAGAATTTAAAATAATCACAGAGCAAACTTTTATTTTGGGTAAAGTGTTACACTTTGTATCCCAAAATACCATAGGTATGATGCTAAACAACTAGAAACACTGAGTGAAAATGAACCAGTTTTTAATTTTTTATTTTTTGTATAAAGGGAACATTTTTAGTTGAGAGCATAAAATTTAGAAACATTTATATAGCAAAGTATCCTAAACAAAATAACAAAGGTGAAGAAGTGATTATAAAACAAGAAACGAATGGTTGCAAAATGTCACTTGCCCTGCAGTGATTGATAAGGTTAATGCTAACCTCATAAACTTTTACTGAATTTAGCTTGAGATATCATTATTATTGTTTAATAAGTTTTGTGTGTATGTGTATTATTTTTAAAATAAAGGAAATGTATTGAGGTAAATATTACATTATTTTTATAGATTTCTAAATAGCTTCTAATATGTGAAAGTAGTCTTTATTGTTTGAAAAGTCTCTACCTGTTCATGTCAAACTTCAATGATTATTTGATAGTAGACCTCATTTTTCAATCAAAATACAATAATTATACTATCTAATACTGCAGATTCCAATGAGGTGGAATTATTTCAATATTCTTATGAATATTCATAAGAATTCATATTATGAATTATATCTATATTCTTATGACTATATTAAATATTCCAAAAACATGATCTTAGGAATTGAAATTCAATCAAACTTCAATACTAGCAAATGTATTCATTAATGGCAGTCAACGGAACTTATCAAAATCACTGATCAAGAGAGAAAGCAGGAAACTGTCCTGCTGAATCTGACCGGTGTGTGAAGATGGAACTCTAAACCCTCCAGCTTAAACCCCTCCTCCCTATGGACTGGCTGACCCAGGTGATGCCCCAACTGTCTCTGCCCCTGCCTGGGAATGCCTGGTAAACAGCAGGGGAAAACGGGCCACCTGGGAAAAGCTGGCCTGAGGTAGAGCAGAGGTCCAATGAGAAGCCCAGGAGGAAACCTCTGGCTATGAACTTCAGCCAGATGACCATCCAGGCAACTCATTCTCAGCAGCCCCTAGTGAGGCAGCCCCTGTAGGGAGAGTTCTCCTGGAGCAGAACATTGACTGCTAGCTTCAGGAGAGTTAATTCGATTTAGGTGGGTGTGCTTCCCCATCTATTTCAGTTGTAAACTTTCCAGCTGACCTTCCTGTCAGCACTTACATCTTTCCAACTGAAATGTGTTCTCGGTCCTGTCCGTGCCTCCAAGCCTGTTCTAACCACCAACCCCACAAGGGTGCTTCCTCGGACAGCCCAGGACCTTTCCATCTGCAGGTTAAGCTTGTACTTCCCCACAGGGTCTGCGCAAACGTTACAGCATTCAGCAGTTCACTCTGCTCGGTGGCCCTGGACTGCAGTGTTCCAAACTTTTTCAAATCTCAGAGATTTATCTAAATTATCAGATTTGTGAGAACAAAATTGCTCATGAGAAAAAAGTGCTTTCTCTGTTCAGAAGGGCAAGTTTATACTTTGATTTTTGGCTACATACTTCACCAAAGAATGAAGAGAAATATACAAATATTTCAATGTTCAAAGCTCAGTAAACATTTCTGGTTGGGTTTAATTCAATGGTTAGATGAGTCGACAGAGGTCACCTACCTTAGTTGGAGTAGAAATGAATCTCTTTCTTCAACTAGCACATGAGCTTTTGGTGCATTAGCACTGCTTTTTCAAGGCCTGTTACACATTGTGGGAAGCTGAATTGGGATTGGGGGGCTTTGGGTTTGGGGAGAGCTGTGTGGAAACATCTATAAGGGATCTGATGTTTGAGAATCATTTCCCTGGCATCCCTTTTTTCTCCCACAACACTGGGAATAAGAACTCCGAAGTTTAGATCAGCAACAGAAATCTCTGTAGAAACCTGCAGTCACTCAGCCTCTCCTGGTACCAGATGGAGTGCAAATTTGGCAGAAGGTCTCCCTGCACTTGATCTCAGAATCTAATTGGCCAATTATGACTTGTCAGCCTCTGTTCTTTCTCCTTCCCTAGGATCTTCAAGCGATTAAAATACCCGTGAGCTAAGTGAGGACATGTGTAATTGAAACCACTTCATTGAAAAGCTAATGTTGCTGCTGCCTCTCTCTACCCCAGAGTGTTTCAATAGCTTTCCTGTCATCCCCCTTCCATCTTCCTCATTCAGTGAATATTTACAGAGAGCATGTTAGATAAAAGACTCGGTGGTAGGTGCTGTGGGAAATACCTCTTTCTGGGCCTTCCTATTATTCCTAGAATGTTCTTTACCACCACTTCCTCCCTTTGTTCATGTCAAAGCTTCTGCTGAGATGTGCCTTTATACAAAGACCAAGAACCCTGGAGGATGGCTGAACTGCATGAAATGTTCCAAGCTATTCTCAGTAGAAACATCCCATTAAATTTCTCAGTCTTTATCACAAGGACATAACAAGCTGTTCTCATCAGAGGCAGTCCTCCCAAGTGAATGGTGGCAGCAGCGTGGACCTTGAGGGTGAGCAATGTCACTCTTTTCTCATGGTTGTTTTTGTCATGGCAGCGAGAGAGTGGTTTTCATGCTTTCCAGCAAAGTAAAACCTGCCTCAGAATCCTGTTCATTTATTTGCTCCCAGGGAGGAAAATAGTTTTGACAAGTGCTATAGAATGCTAAGTGTAAAAGCTGGTGTTCTTAATGTTACTTGAATTAGGTTTATAATGTTGTGTCTGAGTGCCATTAAGATGCATGTGGCCTCTGTTTCTCATGTAAACCAAGGTGAAAATGTTAACTTGCTTTAGGAATTCTGCAAGCTTTTTGTCTAATACAGTATTTGGCATTTTATAGGAACTCAAAGAATATATTTATTGAATGAATAAGTTGATCAGGACATGAAACATGGTACATAAGAAGAACATATGTTGCAGTTGAGATCATGAATTCTACTTTAATTTTAGACCTGCTGAGTTAAAAATATCTGAGGGACAACTAGCACAGGTGCATCAGTTGATATTTAGAAATGTGAGTCCACAGGTCAGAGAGAGATCCATTCCTCCAGGAAGCCCACCTGTGGTTCACCCTCCCTTAAGCTCAAAGTGTTATCCTTGCATATATCTCTCATAGTTAATACCTGTGATGATTTTCATTTATCTCAATCTTTATAATATGGATTCTTTGAGGCCGGGAGCTCTGTCTTGTAAGTCAGTTTTATCCCCAGGACCTAGAATGGTCCATGGTAAAAGGCAGATACTCAATAATGTTTGTTGACTGAATTATCAAATAAATAGTTAGTATTTTAAAAGTACATTGTTTTTCAAATCCTGAACATTGACCTTAACCACCCTCTCCCCTACATCTAAAGCATAAGAACTGCCCATCCTCCTTTTCTAGGACTTCATGAAGCTGTCCTTGACATGCTTGACCATGGCCTTGACAGATCCATCTGCTTCCAGTATCACTCCTGCTCCCACATTTGTTCTCAACCCCTTTCCAAAAGTGACCTTGCTAAACGGAGATCTGCCTCAGATGACTTTTCTGCTTAGAAGCTGTAATGGCTCTGCATTTCTTTCAAGACGAAACCTTAACACTTCCCTGAGGTATATAAGGCCCTTTAGAATCTTGTTCTGCTTCCCTGCCCTACCGCACTTCACCAATTTCCAGTTGCTAGAGTCATGGAAGCTGGGTTTCTAGTGCAACTACTTCTTCATAAAAGTTCAAGGGTAGAGCCCTGGCTGGTAGCACAGTGGGTAAGGTGCCGGCCTGTGAACCCAAAGGTCGCAGGTTCGATTCCCCAGCCAGGGCACATAACCAGGTTGCAAGCCAGGTCTCCAGTCAGATCTGTGGCTGGAGGCAGGTGAAAAGCAACCATACATTGATGTCTCTCTCCCTCTCTGCCTCTCTCCCTTCCCCTCTTCCTAAAAATAATGAAATAAAATCTTAAAAAAAAAAAAAAAAGTTCAAGGGTAATTTGGTTCAACTAGACCACAATTTCATTAATTACTAAATGGGTAAGCTTCTACTACCTATTTCTGAGATTATTATGAGGATTAAAAAAACATGTGCTTATTAGTAAGGTATCTAGTATGTAGTGAGGGTTAAAGAAATTAAATGCTAGCTGTTACTATTATTATGAACACCACTTTTCACATTTTTCTTGCTCAATCTCTCCTTTGTGTCCTATCATAAACTGTTTTTCCTCTCTTCTTTGTCTAATTAACCTCTTAAGATTTAAGACAGCTCCAATTTCATCTAATCAATGAATTCTTTCTTGAGCCTGGGTAAAAATTTTATGAATTTCTCAAGGACTGTTTTTTTTTTTTTTTTTCTATTTATCCCCCTATCTGTCAATTATTTTAAAACTACTTATTGAACCCATCTACCTGTTTCACTATGCTATAAGATCCTCAAAGGTGAAAGGACATTTGGCATGGTGTCTAATGCATCTCAAGTATTCAATTAATGCTTTATATTGAAGGGAATGAGGGAGGACAGAAGGGAGAGAGGGGCGATGATAGAAGCTTTTAAGAAAGGTAGGGAATGAGGAAGAAAAAGAGGTCTTGGCTACCAAGATTTTCTTGTAACAAATGAAATACTGTTCAATTTAAGAGGTATTGAGATGAACAGCGAACAGATGGGTTTAGGATATGGAGCGTAAAAAACCAAAAACAAGACTGGGGCAAAGATGCAGGCTTGGGGGATGTAGCGTACGGGTGGTGGTTGAAGGTATGGGAGTGGATGCAGCTGCCTTGGGAAGAAATTCCGAGAAAGAAGTCAAGGAAGGATTGATTCCTGGGAGACACCAATATTTCAGGGGGCCAGCAAAAGAATGAACAGCAAAGGAGAATGTGCTTCCTTCCTTAAACTTAAGTATGGTTTCAAAATCCCTCCCTTGTGACCTAAATAACAAGATTTCAGGATGCAGAACATTCCATCTCTCCTTCAACGGGAAACAAAGTAGGTTAAGTAAATGTTATTGAGTCAGATGCCAAACAGCTGTGTCCTTCTCCTGCTCTATTTCTCACCACTGTTCACAGGAAACTTTGGCTTTGTCCAAGTCTCTCTGTCCTTCCCAATCACATACTCTGTTTTCCACCCTACCCTCCACCCCCACCCTTTAATCCTAGAGCCTTTGCTTATGCTGGTCTTTCCATCTGAACTGTCCTCATTCCTGTTTATTTCTCCAGAGTTCATTCTAAGTTCCACCTCCTACATGAAGCCTTCCTCAGTCATCCCAGTTCACATGGACATGCCTGTCCTCTCATGCCTGTGGATTGGGGGTTCCTACACTTACATTGTCTTATTTGCTGACTTGGTTGGCCCTCCAGCTAGACTGGTAGTGTTTTTCCAGAAAAACAGCTATGTCCTAAGACATGGTCTCATGTCTTAACTGCCGTAACTCATACACTGGACAGTGTGTACACACTCTTGTCTCCCTTCCCAGGAATACTTCTTCCCCACATCCTTTGTGGGAGCTTCTGGGCTGGCCCAAGAGGAGCTGTAGCTTCGGCATGTCTGGAAGAGCAATATGGCTTTAGAACAGGAAAAAGCCTCCTGTGGCCTCGAAGAGTTAAAACATCCTGGAGAGTCCAGTTCCAGAGAGCTAGCGCTTTGAAAGCCAAAATTAGCAGAGATAATTCACCCCTAAATCAGAAAATTCAGTTAAAAGTCAGCCGAGTACAAGACAATGAAGGAATGTTGGCCAATAGAACACATTTTCTCTTCAAGGGGTTGAGTTGGTGACTTAGGAACACAAATGGAGCCAGACCCTGATTGTGCTGGAGCTGGCACACACACAGCCTGAGCATGACAAAGGGCTGTGCTTGTGGTCTGGGAGAGAGCAGGCGAGGGCAGCTCCAGGTGAGGCCACTCCATCTGGTCCTAGAGGAGATTGGCAGGTGATAAATGAGTCCTCTTGGCTAAAACGCTCTCCTGGGCCCATTTGTACATTCACACTGTGTGTTGACCGAGAACAGGCAGGTCCTTAACATCAAGGCCCAGGCCTAGGCCCCACACTTGGCCTGAACTTTAATAAATTCATGGAATTCTGGGTGTTCCCAGAGTTTGATAGAAACCCCATGTTTTTATTTCTTATGAAAACTTCTTTCATGATGACCTACTTAATACAGACCCAGTCAGTGCTGGTCTTTCTTTGCATTGACTCTGCATTGCCAAATGGAGTTCGTGTCCTAAGAAGGGCAGACAAGAACAATAGCCACCATTTAGTGGGTAATATCACTGGGCCAGGCAAGGCTCTAGAGCATTTATGAATTCTATCAGTGCCATGAAAGGTGGGTATCATTATCTCCTTTTTGCATGGTAGCAAACAGTGTTTAAGAAGCTTAAAGCAACCAGAGCTGTTTTCAAATTCTAATTCCATCATTTTTTCATTTTACTTTCTTGAGGGCTTACTGTATACAAATATTGACCTAAGGATGCCACATATGTGAACAACAGGCAAAACCATTGTCATTACTGAATTCATATTTTATGTAGGGTGGGAAGAGGGAAGGGGAGAAACTAATGAAAAAGGTGATAAACAAGATGATTTTAAATAGGCAGTTATAAATAAAAACAGAGTGCTGTGATTTGGAGGTTAGCCAGTAGCTAGATGGAACTTTAGATAGTGATTTGGAGGTTAGCCAGTAGCTAGATGGAACTTTAGATAGTGATGTGTCCCAGGTCACAAACCACTTATTTGCTGGGAAAAGCTACTTTACTTTTCTGGGTCTTGTTCTCATCCACACAATGGGCACACTAATAGTACCTATTTCATTGTCACTATGAGGATTAAGTAAGCCACGAAGTTCCTAGCACATAGTAGGTACTTGATAAGTGCTGGCTTATTGCTATTTTTAGGTTAAGCGACTTACCCCAGAGGAGTTTTTAGAAATCTTTATGTGTAGCATCATCTATGGAACTTAGCATCACTCAGCTAGGAACCACTTCATAAATACTGGTTGTGTTGCTGTGGGGAGACAGGGCTGAGGGGAGCCTGTCTGAGCCAGGGAGCTCTCCTAACTTCAGCAATACCCAAAGCCAGCAGACAACCCTTGGGCACATTGTGGGATGGGTGCCAATATGCTGCATGGCATATTGCCTCAAGTAACATTCCATGAAATCTTACCTCTTCCTATGAAAGGGCCTGCATCTCCATTGTTAGCTGGGAGCTAAGAGATTGGAGTTAGTCATATCTGCAGTGCAGCAGAGATGCCATAAAGCCCAGCCCAGAAGATAAATTTGATCTCTCCTCAGTATAAATCCACATACTACTACTTAACAACTGTTTGACTTTGGACCAATTACCTAAATTTTCTGAATCTCAACTCCCACATGTTGAGTTTTCCTATATCCCAGCTTGTTTAGGGACAGCCCAGAAGTATGCCTCTTGTCGCCATGATGTACACTGACATGACGTAAGCAAAGTGTTCCTGTCTAGATTGTAAATTATATGACCATTCCACTCATCTGCCTCAGTTTCTCTTCTAAGGTTGCAAAGTAGGTGGAATGAATTAATGCTGTCTTAAGACAGTTTATACAGCAAGTATGACAAAATGTAACTAAACTATTGTAAAAAGAAGAATCTTGTGGCTCACATGACTAAAAATAATTATTTTCAATTTCAGGCCAATGGACTTTACATTTTTTATTAATATCAGTGTAGCAGTAGGCATAGCATTCTCAGTATTGTTATTATTACTCCTCCCCATCTTCTTTAAGTCTAGCCTGAAAATTTGGTTGTCTATGAGCATGGTGAGGTAAACTGAACATGGGATTTGGAGCCAGAAGTCTTCCAGGATGAC
This sequence comes from Noctilio leporinus, assembly GCA_004026585.1. Lineage (NCBI taxonomy): Eukaryota > Metazoa > Chordata > Mammalia > Chiroptera > Noctilionidae > Noctilio > Noctilio leporinus. The sequence continues at coordinate 71,539 of PVIW01007437.1, forward strand.
ATTGAGCTTCCTTGGGTATGAGTTCTCTGTCTCATGTACATCACTGGGCTTTTGTGTGGATTCACTGAGATCCTTTATGTGAAAATGCTCAGTAAACACAAGAAGGGTGAGCAATATAAAGGACTGCACAGCAGCCGATAATAAAAGCTGCCTTGTTTCTATATATGCTTGAGACTGATCTCTGATTTTAATCTTCTATAGGGAGTGGAGGAATAAATACAACTGGGGTTTGGAAATGGTAATAGGATGTGTGGAGTGTAATAGAATGTGCCCAGAAAGTGAACTTGAAGGGGAGAAGATAAAGATATGTTTTAGGATTACTAAAACAATATAGTTGATAATTGTGATGATAAAGAATCCCTAATTGTTGGGTGGCTGAAGTGGTAGTATGGTTAAGGAATGCAGACTTCAAATTGAGAAAGCTTGTGTTCTAGAATTAGATGGGATAATGAAATAAGATGCTTAGCACAATGCTGAAAGTCATTGATTAAAGGAAGCTATTACTGTGATTATTGTTAGCTTATTGTGTGCCAGGCACCAGGGTGGGTGACATCCCCCCAGACCCTTAGTCCTTGAATGCTAAGTGCCCAAGGAACTGGTCCCTCATCTCCTTCAGTCCTACCCACTGATCTGAACAAGTGAGGATGTCAGCCATGGGTGGCAACCAGTGATTCAGTAGGATCCAGGGTGGGATTATTTGCTGGACCCAGTGAATTTCCCTCACAAATTGCTCATAAAGGAAGAACTTTTTACCAAGATATGACATTTTTCTTTAAAGTCCCAGGATATTAGAAGCATGGGGATCTCTAGGTGAAAGGGTCAGAGGCAGGAAGTGTGGCTACTTCCTGCACGGCCAGAGGTGCTAGCCTGCTATTTTTTACATTTTCCCCTTTTGTTCACTGTCCTGTCAGGGAAGCTCCAGACTTGACACTCTCCAGGAGGCAGTACTCATCCATGGCACTAACTGCATCCTGGCTGTGCAATATTTCAGGTTATGTCCAGGCAATACGATGAGAGTCAGTGGTTAACCTGAAGGAGTTCAGCAGCTGCCAACTGCCCTTCCCAAAGTGGCTCAATCTCATAAAAGAATGGCCCAAGGGAGTTCCTTTGTAGTCCTGTATGTTTGTGGTGGTAGCTATAGGAATCTCTACGTATGAAGTTGCATAAAGTGCACACATTTATACATATGCACACACATGAGTATATGTAAAAACTAGTAAAATCAGAATAAGGCCTACAGATTGTTCCAATTTACTGGTTTTGATACAGTACTAAAGTTATATAGAATGCTACCATTGAGGAAGCTGGGTGAGGGTACATGGAACCTCTCTATACTGTTTTACAGCTTTCTGTGAGTTTTTTTTTTTTTTTTTTTTTAATTTTATT
>PVIW01007438.1:0-72912 GCA_004026585.1 Noctilio leporinus
TACAATGAATAGGCCTTCAGTGGTCAGGAGGAAAGGGGTTGGGGGGAGGGGGGAGGCAGAGGCAAGAAAGGGGAGCAGCTTAGACAAGAACCTAGTATAAAGGAACCATGGACATGGACAACAGGTGGGATTGACTTTGGGGGGAATGGGTGGGTGGGGAGGGGGAGAGAGGGGAGCAAAAAGGGGATGGATGTAATACTACATCAATAAAATTTAATAAATAAATAAGTAAGTAAAATATGATTAGCCTTTAGAAAAAAAAATCATTAGAGATCTTAGTCATCAGTGCCTACATTTTTCCAGCAGGAAACCACCTGAAAGATCTGTTAGATTCAACTTTTTCTTGGCTGAGGAAGTATTAAACTGTACTGTGTCTTACATGGTATCTGTGAGTTAAAGTTTGTTCAAGTTTCATTTGCCCTCCACATGACATTCCAAGTCAGATCTACCTGTCAGTTTATTGTCACCTCAGGTACTAAGTCTTCGGACAGTTACTTTAAAACAAAATTATATTATATGAGGTCTGTTCAGAAGGTATCCAGCCATGTAATATGAAGAAGAGAAACATTTATTGAAGAAAATGCAAGATACAAGCAACATTGTACATAGGATAATGAAACCTCAGTCCTTTTCAAAGTAGGCACCTTGGAACCTCACAGAATTCTCCCAATCGCCGTCAGCTGCCCCATCATATTTTTCTAAATCTTATTGATAGCCTAAATTTCTTCCCTTTCAAATGTGATTTTAGTTTTGGGAAAAGCCTAAAACTGGCAGAGTGCCAAATATGGGCTGTAGGGGGAATGAGTCACCTGATGATTTGATGTTTCATAAAAATACTCTGAGATGTGATGCGTGAGTGCGCGCATTGTCATGATGAAGTTGCCAATCACCAGTGGCCCGTAGTTGTGCCTTCTGCATCATACAAATAGCTTCCATGGAAGAATGTTCAAACTTTACACAAAATTTGATGCAGATTTGTTGCTTTACTCACTGTCATTTCAATGCAAGCTGTACCCATGCTCAGTCAATGGAGTCTACAGCCTTCACTGACTGGTACAGTGAAGTCATCATTGCTCACACTCCAGTCCACTCTCTTTGGCTACCAGGTTACATTGATGTCACATAAACCATTCTCCTCATATTAACAATGGATGAACATCTTTGGACAAACCTCTTATTTTTACTACTACTATGGTTATTATTTATTTTAAATGTTTTAATTTTTCAATTACAGTTGATGTAAAATACGATCTTAGTTCGAGGTGTACAAGAAAATGATTAGAACTTTATATAACTCACAAAGTGATCACCCTTATAAATCTAGTCCTCATCTGGCACCATACATAGTTATTAAAATATTATTGACTATTTTCCTTATGCTATACTTCATGTCCCTGTGACTATTTTATAATAACCAGTTTGTGCTTGTTAATCTCTTTACCTATTCCACTTATTTCCACAAACTCCCCTCCCCTCTAACAACCATCAAAATGTTCTTTATGAGTCTGCTTCTATTTGTTCATTTATTTTGTTCTTTAGATTCAATGTGCATGTGAAACTATATGGTATTTGCCTTTGTCTAGCTTATTTAATTCAGTACAATACCATCAAGGTTCATCCATATTTTCACAAATGGTAAGATTGAATTCTTCTATGGCCAAGTAACATTCCATTTATATATGTATGTATGTGCATATATATATATATATATATATATATGTGTGTGTGTGTGTGTGTGTGTGTGTGTGTGTGTGTGTGTGTGTGGTGTATCATATATTCTGTATCCATTCATCTATTGAAAGGCATTTAGATTGCTTCCATGTCTTGCCTATTGTCAATAATGCTACAATCAACATATGAACTCATATGTCTTTTCAAACTAATGTTTTGGGTTTCTTCAGTTGAATACCCAGAAGTGGAATTGCTGGGTCCTTTGTCTCTTGTTTCAGTCTTTGCTTTAAAGTCTATTTAGTCTGCTATAAGTATTGCTACCCCAACTTTTTTGTTGCTGTTGTTTCCATTCTCATGAAATATAGTTATTTTCCATTCCTTTACTTTCCATCTGTCTTTCAATCTGAACTAAGCTTCTTATAGATAGCATATATATGGGCCTTGTTTTCTTTTATATTCAGCCACCTTAAGTCTTCTTGGAATACTTAATCCATTTGCATTTAAAGTAATCATTGGTAAATCGATTTATTGCCATTTTATTATTCATACATTTTATCATTTTCTTCTTCTTAAAGAAGACCTTTTAATGTTTTATGTAATATTGCTCTGGTGGTAACAAACTCCTTTAGCTTTTTCTAGTCTGGGAAGCTCTTTATTTGTCCTTCATTTATAAATGATAGCTTTGCTGTGTAGAGTAATTGCTTGTCATCACTTTGAATATTTCCTGCCAATTCCTTCTGGTCTGCAAAGGTTTTGATTAATCAGTTGACAGTCTTACAGGATTTTCCTTTTAGGTAACTACATGTCTTTTTCTTGCTATTTAAAAAATTCTTTTGTCTTTTTTTTTTTTTTTTTTTTTTTTTTTTTTTTTTTTTTTTTTTTTTTTTTTTTTTTTTTTTTTTTTTTTTTTTTTTTTTTTTTTTTTTTTTTTTTTAAAATTTTTTTTTTTTTTTTTTTTTTTTTTTTTTTTTTTAAGATTTTTATGTATTCACTCTTTATGGAGAAGAGAAGGAAGGAAGAAAGGAAGGGTGAGGAACATCCATGTGTGGTTGCCTCTGGCTCGCAACCCAGGCATGTACCCTTACTGGGAATTGAGCCACAACCCCTTGGTTTGCAAGCCAGCACTCAATCCACTGAGCCACATTGGCCAGGGCTAAAATTCTCTCGTCTTTAACCTTTGGCGTTTCAATTATAATGTGTCTTGGTGTCTTTGGGTTTATCATCTGTGTGCTTCCTGGACTTGTGTGTCTATTTCCTTCACAAGTTAGGAGAGTTTTCGGTCATAATTTTTAAAAATAGGTTTTTAATTCTTTGCTCTCTCTCCTTATGCTGGTATGCCCATGATGCACATGTTGGTGTGTTTGAAATTGTCCCAGAGATTCATTAAACTTTCATCAATTTTTTGGAATCTTTTTTCTTTTTGGGTGTTTTCTACAATCTTATCTTCCAAATTGCTGGTTTGATCCTCTGCTCCAGGTAATCTGTTACTTCCATCTAGTATATTCTTCATTTCACTTATTATATCTTTCATTTCTGACTGGTCCTTTTTTGAAGTTTCCACTATTTTTATATTTTGTATTTTTCTGTTGAAGTCCTCACTGAGTTGATTATTCTTCCTCTAAGTTCACTGAATATCCTTATTAACCAGTGTTTTGATCTCTGCATCTGGCAGATTGCCTAATTGCCATTTTCTTTCTTTCTTTTTGTTTTTTTTTCCTGAGGTTTTGCTAGTTGTTTCATTTGGGACATGTGTTTATCTCTTCATTTTGGCTGCATCTTTATTTGTTTCTGTATATTAGGTAAAGCTGCTATATCTCTTGGTCTTGCTAGAGTGGCTTTATGTAGTAGGTGTCCCGTAGGGTCCAGTGACAGAGCCTCCCAGTCACCAGGGCTGGATGCTTCAAGTGCATCCCCTATATGGGCTGTATGTACCCTCCTCTTATAGTTGAGCCTTGATTGCTGTTAGTATACCAATGGGAGGGATAGACCCCCAGGTCCATCTGCTGTGAGGACTGACCACAACTACAGTGGAAGAGCTGCTGTGCCCACTCTATAGAGCAGGACTCACTTCAGCTGGTCTCTGGTGCCTACCAAGTCTACCCCTTGAATGTGTCACTTATAGAGATAGTTGGTGCTTCTTCAGCATGATCTGAAGCTGTTCGCTGGGAATGCTAGCTCAGGGTCCTCCCAGGAGGTATAGCCCACAGTCAGCCACTGCCTTTGTTTTGTCCAGTGCCACATGCTATGAGATACAAAGTGATCTTCAGATGGTGTGGAGCCTGGGCTGGGTTTGGAGGTGCCCAGAAGAGGCCAAACTGCAAACTAAGGCCAACTGTCACTAGTGCTGGGCTTGGGGCTGCTTTCCAAGAAGTTTAGGGCATATCAAGGCCTGATCCTAATTGTTTGGAATTTGTGGACCTTTGAGAGATTTTAAGAAAATCTGTGTCATGAGCCAAGATAGTACTTTGGTACAGAAAAGCCACTGGAAGTGGATTGGGTGGGCCCCAAAAGTTGGGTAGGACAAGGTCTCAGGACTCTCCAGCGTAGAGTGAGCGGTGTGGGTCAGGTTGATGGAGACTGAGATACGGATCCTGCCTGTCAGTTCTGTGGGTGGAAGGCTCAGAAAAGGGACAAGGACCTGTCAGCACTTCTATATGAAAGAAAGCATCCACTCCAGCTTTCCACCTGATGCCAGACAATTCATGTCCTCCTTGTATGTCCCTTGCACCTTTATAACTGTTGCCCTGGTACTGTAGCTGAGAGGGAGTGAGTCAGAGTAGGTCCATGTGTGGGCCTTTAAGAGGAACTGCCTGGGACTTGAGAAGCCTCCAGCTCACTCAGCCAAAATCCCAGCCGGTTTTCATAGCCAGAAAGTCTGGGGACTTTTTTCCCCAGCACTGGAACCATGGGCTTGGTGGTTGATGTAGGATTGGAGGTCTTCACTCTTCAGGGAAGATCTCCTTAGGCAAGATATCCCTCTGATATTTAACCACCACACGTGGGTGTGAGACCACCCTGTTTTAATGCATCTCTGCCCCTTCTACTAGCCTGGACATGCTTTCTTCTGTACATCCTTAGTTCTGAGACTGCTGCTCTGCTAGACCTCAGGCAGTTCTGTAGTTTAGCTGTAATTTTGATGATTTTGGTGTGGTCATGAGAATAAGTGAGCACAGTGTTGTCCTACTCTGCCATCTTGACCAGAAGCTTCTATGGTTACTCTTGATACAAGTTTCCTACAAAAGCTTGATTATCTGTCTGTGTAATAGTGACTATCAGGTATAAGACAGAACCATTTTTTGTGCCATTTAAAAATATTTATGCATGTCAGTTGGAAAAATGACACTCAGTAAATGGAAGTGTATTACAAATTGATAAACTTAGGTTAGTTATGAACACTATTAAGATGTTGCAAAGCCCTGGCTGGTAGCACAGTGGATAAGGTGCTGGCCTGCGAACCCAAAGGTCGCAGGTTCGATTCCCCAGCCAGGGCACATAACAAGGTTGCAAACCAGGTCTTCAGTCAGGTTTATGGCTGGAGGCAGGTGAAAAGCAACCATACATTGATGTCTATCTCCCTCTCTGCCTCTCTCCCTTCCCCTCCTTCTAAAAATAATGAAATAAAATCTTAAAAAAAAAAATTAAAAAAAAAAAAAAGATGTTGCAGTGTAAATTTTTTTAAAGTACAGGAATAAATAAATTAGGGATTTGTCTAGAGTTTTTGAGACTCAATAAATGAATGTAACAGATGAAAGAAATTTACACCATTAAAATATGTGGCTCACCCCAGGAGCATCAGCTGTTTGCTTATTTATTTATTTATTTATTTATAATTTCTTGTTCTATTACAGTTGCCCCAATTTTTCCCCTGTTGTTCTCCACCACTCTGCTTCCTCCCCACTGGACAGTCAATCCCCTCCGTGTTGTCCATGTCCATTCCCCTTCTTTCCTGCCTTCTCCCCATCTCCTCCCACCCCCATCACTGTCAGTCTGTTCCTAGTTTCCTTGCCTCTGGTTGGTTAGTTTAGTTGTCACTTATCAGTGCAGGTTCACTTGTGCACATGTAGTGCAACAGTGACACCACTGGGCCAGGTTTATCTCCCTGCCTGGGCTTCAGGGTCTAAAATGAAAATTAGATATTCATGAGAGATGGAGGCCCTTTGTGAAAATTCATATATGGTTTTCACTAGGCTATTGAACTTGTGGAGCTAGACAGGGAATTTCCAGCATTGTCTTTAGAGCACCGAGTTGTTGTCTGGCTTGCTTCCTCCATGACCTGAAAAATCAAAGGACCAAATAGTAATTATGAAAGATGAAGTAAAATATGGCTGTTCTGGAAACTTTAGGAAATGTTGTCAATTGGTTAAAGATCTTTCCATTTAGTTTAAGTTCTCAGGGAAAATAAACCCACGACAGAATAAAGGAAATCCATGAAACATAATTTTTTCTGGCGTTCAACCGCTAGAGGATAGTCGAGTCTGTGCTACTTCGCTGGTGCACCATGGTGCTCACCCCTCGGTCCCACTCGCAGCCCGTCCTTCTCTTTCCGAGTGATTAATGGACTCTTCAGAAAAGGGACTGCTTTTTATTTCATATATATATCATTACATTTCCTTCTAAACATACCTGAGGTACGATGAAGTAGAATGTAAGATACGCCCTTTTCCAGATTTGAGGATGTGATTATATTCTTTTTCTTTTAACTAAAGTTAGCTCTTTTTGAAGTAAATACTCAAGGCATAAAGAAGGGAATACCCACAAGCTTTCCTGTGGTTGTTGTAAAACTTGAAATACCAAACACTGCATCAGTTAATTCTGAAGTCAATTTTTAAGATCTCCCTTTTCTGAACATCTAACTTTAAGTAGGAAAATATGAAAGGGATAAAGCCAACCTATTTGCATTTTGGAGAATAAACTTTATGTGAAGAACATAAAATAATAGCCTTAGAAAATACTTGATACTTAGAATTCTGGCTTTCCAGTGATGTTATTGTTGCATATAATTATTGGAAATTAAAAGAAAAAAAGATTTTTAAATTTCTGGTAAATGTAAGATTTGGTTGAAATTTTTCTTTCACTTAAGTTGAAAATAGACTTTGTGAGTGCATATTTTGTGTTTTATCCAATAAAGAATGGTTATGTTGTGATACATCACTAATAAAAGTAAAATCATTTTTCCAGTTTCTGCTTCCAGCTATAGCAGTGATTCTTCAGCATTTGGTGCATAAAATTTTCTCTGTAGGGAATTGAAGTAAACTTAGCTGGGATTGTTGGCTTTGAAATAGTTAGAATTAATTATTTTTTTATATGTACTTGAAGAAGTAGTAGTTTTACTTGCTAAAGATGAAATCCTATAGAGACAGTCAAAGAAATATAAGCTTTCCTTAGAAAACTCGATTAGACTTTCACCTATACTTTTGAATATTTATTCCCCCAAATAGTGCTGGGCATAGAGCAGATACTCAATTTGTTTGAACAAAAATTAGCATCTGTTAGATGTACCTAAATCCCCAAAACTATGCTGGGAACTCTTATCCCTTCCTTATAGAAACTAAATTTCTAGATTAATAAATGTTTGCTATTGCTAATTTTAAGATAAATTTAATATTAACACTCTTATTTGCCAAGTTTTATTAAAGTTTCCACTGTCCTCACAAAAGTGCTATGTGACATATTGTTTTTACAGTTGAAGTGAATTGAATTATTTTGATAGAGAATTTATAACCTAAGTTTGAGATTATTGCAAGCAAACTGTCTTAAAGACAGTGTTGTCAATTGCTGGTATAGGTGAGGAATTTTCTCTGAATTCCCTGTATGTTGTCACCAAATTTTCCTTTAGTAACTCCTACAGATAGTTTTGGCATACTGCTTCTCCTGCACAAATTCACTTTGGAGATTTGCAAATTTGATTCTGGATGTGGCCTAGGCCTTGACAAGCAACTTCCTGGAAAAGCTTTCCAATAAGAGCTTTTTAGACAAAAATCATCCTGTCTCAGTTTAACCTTCTTCATTGTAAGTCTGTTATTAGTCATGCAATGTTCATTTTGCATTGGCCCTTCTGAGGGAACTACGAGGACATGATCTTAAAGAGAGAGACAGCACCCTCATATCAAAGCAATCCAGTTAATAATATTTTAAAAAGAGAGTCTTTGAGAGACAGCCACAGAGAATTCTAATACTTATTTTTTTTAACTCATGTTAACTTCAGCTATGTCCTTTTTTTAAAATTTTATTTATTACTTTTTAGAGAGAGTCATAGAGGGAGAGAGACATCAATGTATGGTTGCCTTTCACCTACCTTCAGCTACAGACCTGGCTGGAGACCTGGCTTGTAACCTGGTTATGTGCCCTGGCTGAGAATTGAACCAGCGACCTCTGGGTTCCAAGGCCTGTGCCTTATCCACTGTGCCACCAGCCAGTGTCCAGCTTTGTCCTTCTTTGTCTCTTTGGAGCAGAAGACAAATCCTTAGACCTTAAAGAGAGCATTGTTATTTTAGGTAAAGTGATTTTTCCAGAGATGCAAACCTGTCAGAACTCCTATTTACCTCATGAATATTACCCAATTTGGAAAAGATTTTTATTTGGCAAGTTTTACTGAGGAAGTGGATTTTTCCCTCCTTTTCTTCCTTTTGCTGATAAGATTACACTTAAATGAGATACCTGATAACATTAAGCTGGAAAGAGGATGACTTTAGCCATCCCAGTGTTTAATCTGGTTTAACGTTCTAACTTGTGCTGCTTTGCCCAGATTCCCTCTGTTGAACTTGAAGACCAGCCTGCCCTGGAAAGTAACAATCAATTGTCTTCTAATGGGGCATGGTGCAGTACTACTGTCATACTCTGTTAACTGTAACATTATTTCTGGGTGGTATCCAACATGTTACCACAGGATTCTGATTTTCTAATCAACCATTACCCATTCTGGGTTTATGATGACCTGATTCACTCATATACATTATAAAACTGAATACTTAAAAAACTCGTGTGGCAGGAATAATGACCTTCATTTTACAGATGAGGAAAATAAAGAATTGTTTTAAGGGCTCACAGTTTAAATAGGGGCAAAGAGAATCAAAGCCACATCTTTGACTTCACATTCACTCTTGCCTTTACCAAAACCGTGGCTATAGTTGCACCTCAAGGGGGGAAATGGTATAACCTAGACTAAATCAGGGATTGAAAGCACAAAGCCAAAGGATCCTTGTTACTAATGGGGAAAATGGCACAGCCGTTTTGTACCTACAGACTCTACCATGCCCTTAGCCACGTCATTAATGCTCGGAATGTGACTTTTCTGTTCAAGTCTTTCACAGGAAGGTTATACCAGGATTCATGCCTAATAGTGCCAATGACACTGCAGCTATTTAATAGAGCAGCAAAACAAGTTTCAGCAGCCCAGATCTTTATCTGCTTCAGCTGAAAAGGCTGGTTATGTTTTAATCTCAGTTACATAAATGATTGTTTTGAAAGCAAGCTGGCACATCTCTAGAAGGATTTTTTTATTATTATTTCTTTGATGCCCATTAATTTTTTTTTAAGTAAAGGACAAATTGAGCCACATTAAGTATAGAAAATGATGTAGACCTTACTATTGAATAGGTGCTCTGGTCAGGAATTAGACACACTACAGCCATAATGATGCATAACTTATATTCAATAAAATGTACTTGATTTAACTGAGGGATCTTAGTATGTCCTGACAAATCTGTATGTCATTTATTTCCAATATCCCCTAAAGTTCCTCCCCTCAGCATGCCTCCTCACGGGCAGCTACTGACCTGATTTTTGTCACCACAGATTAGTTTTTCTCTATTAACATTTCATATGAATAAAATCATATAAAGTAATTATTTTCTTTTCATTGGTGTCATTTGCTCAACCTGGTTGTGAGATCTCTGTGTTGCTTGGAGTAGTTGTTCATTTCTGAGATATTCACTCTTTGTTTATTCATACCGCTATGGTAGACATTTGTTTCTTGTTTTCAACTATTATGAATAAAAATGCTAAGAAAATTCATGAAACAGTTTTGTGTGCATGTAACAATTTTTATTTCTCTTGGTTAAGACCTACAGTACAACTGTAGGGTCATTAAGGATTCCAAGCTGTACCACACTATCATATCTGTCAAACAGGAGTTTTGGTTTCTTCATATCTTCAGCAATACTTGATGTGGTCAATCTTTTTCACTGCAGTCATTCTAATAGGTGTATAGTGGTTTTACTTTGCATTTCTCTAGTGAATAATTATGTTAAGCAACATTTCATGGGCTTATTCACTATTGTCTTCTCAGCTGAAGTGTCTGTATAAATCTGTTTTGATCATTTAAAAATTTTTTTTCAAATACAGCTTTTTGTTTTTTAAATATATTTTATTTATTTTGCCATTATAGGTGTCCCAATTCCCCCTGCCCCTTGTCCCCCTCCACCTAATACCCCATTTCCTCCTGTAATGCACACCCTAGTTCATGTCCATGTGTCCTGCATATAAGTTCTTTGGCTTCTCCATTTCCTTTATTCTTCTTAACATCCCTCTGTCTATTCTGTAACCACCAATACGTACTTTATTTTTTTCCTTTCACATCCAGAAAATTCACCATTTAGTTACTGGCTTTTGTCATCTTCTCAAATCATATTAATACAAAGTTTTCTTTTCATTATTTCAAAATGCCTATGTTAATTCACTTGTTTAAAGAATTACTTTTTAAGTAATATGAATTGTAATATTACCAAACACATGCAAAAATACATTTACACACATACATATTTTTATACATATTTAAAGTACATACTGGATTTTGAAGAGTTAATACAAAAAATTTAAAATATACCAATAGCTTATATAATTATTACATATTAAATGATAGTATATATTTTTTATTTTGTAAAGATTTTATTATTTTTCAGAGAGAGGGGAAGGGAGAGAGGCAGAGGGGTGGGGAGAGAAACATCAATATATGGTTACCTTTCAACTGCCTCCAACTACAGATCTGGCTGGAGACCTGGCTTGCAACCTGGTTATGTTTGGGTTCACAAGCTGGCACCTTATCCACTGTGCCACCAGCCAGGGCAAATGATAGTGATTTAGATATATTGTATCAAATTAAGTAGTTTTTTTCTTCTTTAATAATTATTTTACTCTGAAATGCTATTTTTGTGAAATACATCACAGAAATGATATATTGCAGAACTCACTTTTGTGAAGGTTGTCCTAGAGACAGTGCCAAACCCATAGTAAAAAATGAATTTGATTTTTGATTCAGGTCCCCCCCACTCCAATAATACAACTCAACTTTATTTTAAGCTACTGGAACTACAATTTGTTCTTTTTGGAGTTTTCCATCTTAAATAGTAGATTGATTGGAGGGGGGGCACTGTATATAGGTCTTACTTCTTCCAATAGCCTCTATTTTTCCTCTATGTGTGTTTTACAAGTTGAAGCCTTCAGAAATAATGGCACTTGCAGTGCTCAGCTGGTCCCCAGAGTAGAAATTATTATGTCTACTAAGTTGAGGTAAAAAATAAAAAGCCCTAGGATTTAAATAATTTTGTAGAATAGTATTCTAGCTATTTTTTGAACTTGTGGTTGACTTCCTATGTGGTCCTAAACTAACCCCTGAACTATTTAGGATTCTGTTGAGGTAGAGATTAGGTATGTTCATATTTCAATAATAAAGTTTGCTATAGCATTAATTCCTTTTCCCAAGCATCCCCACTTTGAAGGCCTTAATAACTGGAAATGTATATTTCCACAATCTGTTTGAAAGGAATCTCATCTAATTTACATGCTAATATGAGAATATACATATATGAGAATATTGACTATGTACACGAATCATATAGTTTAGTAGTTTGCAACTTCCATCCAAATTGGTCTTCATTCTCAGCATCTTTTCTAACCTAAAGATTGACTGATTTCACAACACACCCATGACCAGTTGGTTGCAATTTAAAACATAAATTGCTAACAAAATCTATTTATTACACACCCACAAATATGTACATATTTTGTAACAGTGAATAAGAAAGATAGCATGTCTTCTATGTAATATACATCCACATTTTCTTACTGTTTTCTTCTTCCTTAACTGCAATTAATTTTCTGAGGTATTACAAGTAACCTGATTTTCCCATATTGTGAAATAATTCCAATCTATGAAAACTTAATCTGCATTAATGCAGATACAAGTAATATACATAATTATACCTTATTTAGTAAAATCTGTTTATAACAAGATCACTTTAAAGCATTCATAAGTTAAAGTTGGTTCTTATCCATTTAGCTACCTTATGCCTTTTGATTGGTGCATTTAATCTATTTCCCTTTATGGTTATTATTGATAGGTACTTATTCATTATCTATTTTTCTCCCTTTGTACCTGTGTTCCTGTTTGTCTCTCTGTTTCTTCATCTTCTTAAAGCAGACCCTTTAGCACCTCTTGCAATGCTGGTTTGGTGGAGATGTATTCTTTTAGACTTGTCTGGGAAACTACTTATTTCACCTTCCAGTTTGAATGAGAGCCTTGCTGGGTGGAGTATTCTTGGTTGCAGGCCTTTGTTTTTCATTGCTTGAAATATTTTTTGCCATTCCCTTCTGGCTTGTTGTGTTTCTGTTGAGAAATCAGCTTATAACCTTATGTGAGCCCCCTTATATGTTATTAGCTGTTTCTCTTGCTGCTTTGAGGATTCTCCCCTTATCTTTGAAATTTGCCATTTTCATGATGATGATGATGATGATGATGATGATGATGTGTCTTGGAGTGGGCCTGTTTGGGTTCATCTTCCTTGGGACCCTCTGTGCTTCCTGAGCTTGCATGACTTTTTCTCTCTTCAGGTTAGAGAAGTTTTCTGTTAGTACTTTTTCAAACAGGTTTTCTATCCCTTGCTCCTCTTTTTCTCCTTCTGATATCCCTATGATACAGATGTTATTATGCTTCATGTTGTCCTGTAGCTCTCTTAAAACTTCTTCATTCTTTTTTAGTCTTTTTTCATTTTGTTGCACTGCCTGAGAATTTTTTTCTACATTGAACTCCAGCTCAATAATTTGATCCTCTGCTTTCTCTAGCCTGCTTTTGGTTCCTTTTACTGTGTTCTTCAATTCAGAAATTGTATTCTTCATTTTTTCCTTGCTCTTATTGATGGTTTCTATGTCCTTTTTAATGCTGGTGTACTTCTCAGTAAGTTCCTTATAGCTTCCCTGGAGTTCCTTGTAGTATCCCTGGAGTTCTTTGTAGTTTTCTTTGAACTCACTGAGCTCATTGAGCTTCTCTATCATCATTATTTTGAATTCCATGTCTGATAGTGTGCTTGCCTCTATTTCATTTTGCACTCTTCCTGGGGATTCCTCCTTTCCTTTCACTGAGGGTTTATTTCTTTGTCTCCCCAATTTAGGAGACTCTTGTTTGTTTTTGCTTTTTGGATTGGTCTGCTTTGACTTACTGTCTTACTGGCGTGACTGTCTGTGGTCTGATCATTTATTTGAAATGGCATTTTTTTATTATTAGTTTTGAGTTTTTTCTATGTCATATTTTTTGGATGCAAATTATTTATTTCATTTAATAGACATATGAAATAAATATATTTATATAAGTATAGAATTTTCCTCCTATTTTTTGTTTTTGCTCTTTATTTTTTCCCAGTGTTTTTCAAAAAGTAGAAGTTTTAATTTTGATGAAGTTCAATTACCAATTTGTTCTTTTATGGATCATGAATTAGGTGTATTTTTAAAAGTCTTTGCCTAACTCAAAGTCACAAAGGTTTTCTTCTATCTTATTTTCTAAATGTTTAATAGTTTTTAATTTATATTTAGATCTATGATTTATTTTGAGTTAATTTTTACATGTTGTGTGAAGTATCCCAATGTATCCCAATTCATTTTAGAAATTGGATATTCAGTTGATCCAGCACCTTTGTTGAAAAGACTGTCCTGTTTTTCAATGAATTATTTTTGCTCCTTTGTGAAGAATTGTTGTCTGTATACATGTGAGTTTATTTCTGTTCTTTATTTAGACTAATATCACACTAGCTTGACTTTTAGCCTTAAAATAAGCCTTGAAATGGGGGAGCATCAGTCCTCCAACTTTGTTCTTAATTTTCAAAATGCTTTTGGATATTTATGTTTTATTTTTATATGCGTTTTAAAATTAAACTTTCACTTTCTACAAAATAAGCCTTTGAAGATTTTGAATGGAATTATGCCAAATATATAAATCAATTTCAGATCAAGTGACACCCTGACCACATTGAATCTTTGGGCTCAAGAACAAAATGCACTTCTTCTTTATCTAAGTCTCTTTGGTTTCTCTAAGCAATCTTTTGTAGTGCTGTAGTTTTCAGAATATAAGTCTTTTGAATCTTTTGTTAGCTTTATCTCTCCTAAAATTTTTGATATTTTGTAATTGGTGTGATTTTTTTTTCTAAATTTGAATTTCTGTTTTTTTCTTGCAGGTATATAGGAATAATTTGATTTTGTATATTGGTCTTGTATCCTGCAAACTTACTAAATCACTTAGTAGTTCTAAGAGCTTCTTTGTAAGTTCCATTTGATTTTTTATATACACAATTATGTCATCTGTAAATCACCAAATTTTATTGTTTCCTCTTCCATCTGGATAATTTTAATTTCTCTTTCATGTCTCATAGCATTAGGTAGAATATTCATTATAATATTAAACAGAAGGTGAGAGCTTACATCCTTGTCACAAAAAGTCTAGTTTTTCACAATTTAGTATGAAATTAGATGTAAGTTTTTTGTTTATGCTCTTTGACAGGTGGAGGAAGTTAATTTTTTCCCCTTATTTGCTGGGAATATTAGTCAATTATCTTAAGTTTGTGCAGTGATTTTTCTTTATCAATTGAATTGATCATTTTTATTTCATTATAGTGTGGTGAAGTAACTTTATTTTCAGATGTTCAACTAACTTTGAATTCCTGGGTAAACCCAACTTTATTATAATATATTATGCCACTTTATTTTTAGTATAAAAACTATACAGTAATATACTTTCATTTTTCCCTCCAGACCTTTGTGCTAACATTCTCATATAATTTACATGTGCTATGAACTTCCCACTGCACTATTTTCGTTAAGCAATTATCTTTTGAAAAGTTTAATCTCATATTTATTAATGTATAATTATAAATATTTATAAATTATAAGTATTGATGTATAAGTATATATTTATATATTTATTCATGTAGTTATTCTTTCCATTGCTTTTTAGTTTTTTTATAAATCCATACTGTAGACTGGGAAGCCCAGCTCGGGGTTTAGAATCCACTCTTCTCAGGTGGAACCCGAACGTCTAGTCCCTTCAGCTGCTGCCTATGGGAGCCCAGCCAGCCCTCTTATCTCTGTAATTCCTACCAGTCACGTTGTGATGAATCTGCCTCTCCCAATTTGTCTGTAGTTGTAAGCCTTCTCTCCCGCTGGTGTTCTGTTGATTATCGTGAGTGATTTCTCCCCAATTAAGTTGTAATTCCAGGTTGGTCCTGGGAGGAGATTGGTGTAGCTCCACTTACTCCTCTGCCATCTTGGATTCCACCTCATTATCTTTCTTAAGCACTCGTGAGGTGGGTCTGACAGGTAGTTAAGTAACTTACTATTAGCTTGATACCTTAGAGTCTTTTAATTCCTATTTAGGCAAGTCTAGAATGGCTTTTACTCAGTAGCTAATTGGACTCAATTTCTAAGGTACACCGTTTTTTAGTGTCAACACTGAATTGCCTGGATCTTCAACAGGGACTTTATTTTGGCAGACTATACGTTGCGTCCCAGCCCCATGGGAGCTCTGAAAACCCTTCCCTTATAGGCCTCCAGAGGTTCCCTTGTGGAGTTTTATCCTATGCATGCACCATGTTATATTCAGAAACAGATTCAAGGGGACTCCTATTCAGATTTCTGGAGATATTTTTTGCATAGCTCCCATCTCTCTGTATGAAACTGCACTATGGTCCATAAAAATTCTTAAGGCTTTTATCACCAGGGTTAGTATAGGAATCATCACAATTGCTTTTTTCCACTTGGATCACAGTCCTATAATGACTGTTTTCTACTACCTGAGTATAAATGTTGCTTATATTTTGTCCAGTTTATAGGTTATTTTTCCTTGAACAGCAGGATGGCAAGTCTAATCCTAGTTACTTTATTTTTTATTTTTAAAAAGATTTTATTTATCACTTTTATAGAGAAGGGAAGGGAGAGAGGGAGAGAGGCAGAGAGGCATCAATGTATGGTTGCCTTTTACCTGCCTTCAGCTACAGAGCTGGCTTGCAACCTGGTTATGTGTGCCCTGGGTGGGAATCAAATCAGTGACCTTTGGGTTCTCAGGCCAGTGCCTTATCCACTGTGCCACCAGCCAGGGAATAATCCTAGTTACATTAACATGGCCAGAAATGAAAAGCCTACAACTATGATTTCATTTTTAAAAATTTATGTGTAAGTTGTATTGTGGAAAGGTGACAGTTCTATAACAAGTCTTTGTCAGATTTTGTTTTATTTCTAGATATATTCACACATGTCAAAATATGAATCAATGCTGAAATTAAAAAGTACACCTAAGTACTTATTTATATAGAGTATAGAGAAATTCTAAAAATTCACATGATTATGTATCTTCACATTCACCTGAGCATGTAACTAATGTATACAGTGAAATAGCACATGGCATTAATTGAGAGGATTTGTAACAACCTTGGAGGAAATAAAGAAAATAGCAGTTATATTTATTTTAAGTGTAAACTTAAAACTGATTTTTAAGACCAGAATAATACCTTTAAGAAGGAAAAGGAGAAACAGCACAAATTTACTTCCTGTACCACATATGCTTTTGAATGTTTACTTAAGTTTAAACAAAATCTATGTGAAATTTTAAGAGATTCAATTAAACATTTTTCAGCAATACTATGTTTAAATATGTGTGGTGTTAGGAGCCAAAAATAGAAGACACATATTTCCTGACTTTAAGAAATTTACTATTTAGTTGGGCAAATAAGACAGGAGAAAGTCAGGTAGTGCCAAATGAGTGTATGCATTAGTAGTACTGTTTAGGCCTCTGTAGTTGGTAGAGAATTCAGAATTATTAATATACCTTATATCCACAAGAATCCAATGGGATTCAGCTATGATAAGGCACTTTGTTAGGACCTTAAGCAGCACGGCTAGATTGCCCTCAAACCTCCATGGCTGAATGACATTTTTATTCTTCAAAAGGAGTGTTGTTGCTCTCAGTGGCATTCTTTCTACTATTCATGGGCAGAGAGACTAAGTTACACAGAAGCTGCATTCTAAACTGTTTTAGCTTGTGCCAGGGGCATGAACTAGGTAACTAACACTCTTTGTTCAAGTAATCCATTTCTAAATCACTTCTCTGAGATTTTTCTGTGTCAAGACCTTAAGAGGTACTCTAGGGTGACTTAAAGCACAGAAGGTGCGGCTCCACCTGAGCAGAATCCATGAGAAAAAGGGGTTCTGTGAACAAAGGATATATAAGCTTGGACTTAGACCATACTAAGTGATAGAGATAATCACGCCAAAATTGTTTTACACATGAAATCTAGAGCAGAGTGTCATATGTATTCCATAAGAAAATAATGTAAACATGAATAGAATAAACTTAATTTTAGCCTAATTCTAACACTATTTCACCAGGAATGCAATGCCTTGCAAATAAACAGATATTACTTCCCTTCTTCTCCCTTCCACTATTATCCCATCCATTTCTTCTGTTTTTACTGTATCTCTTCTGTCAGGTTCCTGTTCCCCAGCCCCTTATCTCTCTTAGCCATTTTCTCTTTTTATATGTGTGCATAAGGGAATGGGCTAATGTTTCTAAAAGATTTAATTAAATCACTATTTAAACATCTAAATGAAGTTATTCTTCCACATAAATATCTTGGGAAACTATGCAATATGCTAATAACATTGTCATTGCTCACAAGGTTTTTTAGAATCCATCCTTTGCAAATAGATTATCAATATTCACATATTGAGAGGCTTCTTGATTAATTCCAGCTCTTGGTGATTATGAACAAATCTGCATAACACATATGCACTATTTTTTATGTGGGCATAAGCTTTTAACTCAAATGAGTGACCATCTAGGAGTACAAATGTGGGGTCACGTTTTAAGACTATGTTTATTTTTGTAAGAAACTGCCAAACTTTTTGTTCTAGGCCTTTGTCGTCCCACCAGAAATGGATGAGGGTTTCTTTTGTTTTGTACTCTCACTAGCATTTGGACCCAGCCTGCAACCCAGGTATGTGCCCTGGCCAGGATTCGAACTAGTGGCCCTTTAGTTTGCAGGCCAGTGCTCAATCCACTGAGGCATACCTGCCAAGGTGAGAAAAGAAGTTTTTAATTTTAGTAAAATACATTTATCAGTTTTTTCTTATATTTTTGCATATTTTTAGTGTTGCATATAAAACCTCATCCCCAAACTCAAGGTCATCTATAAGTTCTCCTATGTTATCTTCTAGGACTTTTATAGTTTAGCATTTTACATTTGGGATCATGAACCATTTTGAGGGTTTTTGTGTGTGTGTGAAAGATGTAAGATCTGTGTTTCGATTAATATTTTTGCATATGAATATCCAATTGTTCCAGTTCCATCTGTTGAAAAGACTCTGCTATTTCTATTGAGTTGCCTCTTTTTATTTATTCGTTTGTTTTCTTAATAATAATCAATTGGTTATATTTGAGTAGGCCTGGTGTTTTTTCATTATTTAAAAAATAATACTAGAATTTTAAAAATGGAATGAAATGTAAACAAAAAAACCGAATGATTTATAAAGAGAAGTCTTCCATTTGGTAGAGGTTTCAATAAAGTTGGTTTTGCTTCCTTGTTTCAGAAATCACTCCAAAACAACAATGATAATGGCCAACAGAGACACAGGTTATAACTTTGATGACAGTAGGAGATTTTCCTTTTTACTTTAAATTACAGTATCTAAGAAAGAGATTGCCAGATGTAGTGCTGGTTAAATGAGATGCCAGGATACATTGAGATTTTTCTTCTTGGGGCTGAGGAATCTCTAAACAGTTGGAATTCTCCAGAGTCTACACAACCTCCAAGGAACAATGCATTCTTTAGAACGAGAGAAATGGGTAATTGGGTTAGTGGCAGAAACTCTTCTGCAAACTATTCTATTCTGTAAAAAAGCACACATACACACATTCAGCATAAACCAGAAAGAATTTCTTTTATTTTGGAATATTGGCCTCTCATGTATGAACTTCTTTAATTAGATGGTAGAGGATAAACTTGCTTCATTCAAAGATGACTAATAATCCTTTTAAAATTTGAGATATGGCAAAAAGTCAGAAAAGGAACATAGAAAACAGCAGCCAAAAAATACTAATAAAAATATCACCCCAAACATATGAAAACTGTGATCAAACATAGGCATGCATTTTAAAAATGCAATAAAACATTTGCCTTTTTATATAAAAATGAGTCAAAGCAGAAATATGAAGGCTCAGATAGATTGTCATTTTCATAACTTTGATCTAAGTAGCCCCAAGGAAATGCAAATACTAGGAGTCACTGAAAACAGAAGCATCTCCCAACTCCTTCATAGATTAGGTACAATAATCACTTAAACATGATTTAATAAGTATCAGAATCCAAGCCATCTCCCTCTCATTCCTTCTCCACTTTCCAACCTTGGCATTATCCTTTCCTTGCACCTAACACAAGTCAGAAGTCATGATACTCCTCTAGGTCAGATGTTTATCAGCATAGACAGGACCGCATGGAAACAGCTGCTCTGATGGCCTGAGCTTTCTTTGGGAGGGCAATACCTTTTGTTTCAGTCGTTCCAAGTCTAAACTTGAGACTCCACTAGAAATCAGCCATGTAACTGTTAGCAAAGTACTCAGCCTCTGGAGCTTGATTCCCTCACTTTGACATGTATAACATGATGTTCACACCATAAGTTGTTAGCTGTTTTCATTGTCATGGTGTTTGGAAAGTACCTATATATATATATAGTGCCTAGCACACAGTAGGCAGCATTTGGCCTGGGAGGCACAGTTCCATAGGGTACCATTCTCTGCGTGGATGGCCCTGGAGGCTGTGGATGGGGAGGCCCTCAGCAGCCATTAGGGCAACTACTGTTATTACTGGCTTCTCGTTTGGACTAACATAGGGAAATAAACTCTTTGCTCTTTCTGTTTAGTGACTGCCATTTGGTAGCCTCTGTAGGCAGCATGATGCATTTAAAAAGAGCAGGAGCTGATAGAAGAGGTTCCCTGGCTTAAGTCCGTTTTTTCTCTTCACTCATTTGGGAAGGTGAATCAATTTAAGATTTGAGTCCTCAGTTTCCTCATCAGTCAAATGAGAGAGTTAGACCAGATAATCCATAATGTTCTTTCCTGAATTCTCTGACTCACAGTCTGGGTCCCTTTAATTGTCCACAGAAAGTCTTGTTCTCAAAATGGCAATGAAATTTATTGAACATGAATTCCCAGGGGTTAGGGAAAATGGGCCAGACTTCTGCAAATATGTGGCATCCAGTCCTTGGCAAGAAAAGGAAGCTGTCAGACTCAGCTTAAAATATTCCTCTTCCTTGATAAAGTATTAATTAAATCTGCTTAATTGTTACTGCAACTGTTTCACAGAGAAAACATAGGTACAAAGAGCTCAGGAAACTAGCAGATCAGGGGAAGGAATGAGAAGCCAAGGGCAAAGTCATGTTTATGCTTAAAGTAAAACCTCCTCCTCCTTTTTCAGCCTATCTCATCTTCCTCCTCCTCTTTTAAATTTTAAGGAGTTGACCAGTCACTCCAGGGCTTCAGAGAGTGGGCTGAAGCTCTGTCCACTTGGAACATCACTCCTTTCCCATTTGCCCCATGCTTACCCCCCCACCCCGCACCCCCGTAACTAATGCAGAATGAGAACACACAGAAGCCCCTCTGAAAGCAAAGCCATCACTTCTACCCCCAGTTCCCTTGCAGATTTTCTAAATCTTCAATAAGTTTGTAGTAGCTGGAAATGAATGTCTGAATTTAGGTTTCAAAAATGTTCCTCCCCCACCCCAATCTGTATAATTACTGTTGTTTTCCTGAAGCCTTTCAAAATACTATAATTAACAGATTGGCAGATAACCCATATAACTGCAGTTAAGGCAAATATAGTATGCAGCTGTCTTTGCATTAAGTGATTAAATCAAATAACATAGTTTTGAAGTACATTTATAAAGCATAAATTTACCTCCTGGCAAAACTGTCTTAAGTAACACACCCTGCACCATCTGTTCACTCAGTATTAATACCATATTTCCCAGGACTATAGCTACAGAGAGCAGAGCTACCAGCTGTGCAGAACCAAGAGGTGCTGAGGGATCCCTTCGAATACTCAGCAAGTTTTGGATCCTCTTAAAAATACTCACAGTGATTATGCATCTGAAATACACACACAGCCATGACATGCATAGAGACACACATGCATGCACACCCACCCATATACATCCACACACATGCATATGTGTGCACATGCACACACATACGCCCATCACCTCTGGATACAGATGACTGCATGCTCAGTTTCCATGAGCAAACTCATAGGTCTGAGTTTAAATGTATTTACTTGGATACTTACTCCCTCATTAAACTATTTATTCAACAGTGACTTACTCATTTTCTCCATTGTTTGGACAAGGTACTAGGTGGTAGGGATACAAAGGTGAATAGTGATGGCCCTGCTATTGTGGAGCTCACAGTTTAACCCAGGCATCTCATTAGGTGGCAATAAATGCTGGTTGTTTTAAGATACAAACCTAAGCAAATCTAACCTCATTTAGAGGTTATAAAATCAACAGCTACATACATTTTGCCATTCAAGAATATGTACAATAGGCCCAGGCTGGTAGCACAGTGGATAAGGCACCAGCCTGCAAACCCAAAGGTTGCTGGTTCAATTCCCAGCCAGGGCACATAACCAGGTTGCAAGCCAGGTCTCCAGCCAGATCCACAGCTGGAGGCAGGTGAAAGGCAACCATACATTGATGTCTCTCTCCCTCTCTGCCTCTCACTCTACCCCTCTCTTTGAAAATAATAAATGGAATCTTAAAAAAAGAATATGTACAATAAAAAGGTTTATTCTTCAGAAATTTTTTCCAGAACTGTGCCATGAGCAGTGGTAGACTCAGTGATCAACACAGAAAAAGGCATTTACAATCTGGAAATTGAAGGAAAACTGAAGCAAGAAGTAAGAGGAAATGATGAATTGAATGATTCAGAATATGGTGCAGGATTTTAGAGGCACTGAGCAAGTACTGAGAAATGGGTGGCCAGAGCGGATTCCCAGACCAGTGGTTATTGGCCACTGGCTATGCATTACAGTCATCTAGGAGTCTTTAAAAAATGTATTTGGCAAGGCCCCTTCCTAGATGAATCAGATTAGAAATTCTTGGGATGGGGCTTGGACGTATATTTTGTACATTCTGGTGGTAATTTTAATGAGCCTTGGAAGTGTAAGGACGGAGCTTCCAATGTCATAACCCCCTATTTTGGGGGATTGCACAGGCTGTCCAGTGTTTGCAGGTGCAGAGGCGGCCAGTGGATCTTCATGGTCTCACGGCTCACTTAGGGCAGACACTGAACCAGCTTTCCATTTCCAAACTGGGGGACCTTTTGTTACACAGCACTTTCCAGATTTTCAGCATATGGTGAAAGTCAAAGCTAATCACAGAAGGTTAGCTTTTTCATCAAAGTTTTCAAAATGAGAGAGAAGAGCAAGCCTACAAATAACCAGGTTGAAATAAAAGATCAGATATTATTATGTGAAAGAAAATGGAAGTAGACATATTTTGTGGTTATCATAAAATACGATGAATGCAAGCATGTAAGCTCATCATTTTTGCTGTTATTATCTGATAATTCCTTTAACAGTACCAGTTATTAGACCTTTTGGAGGACAGCGTTACACAAAATCCTGTCTCCCCCAGAATCCATTTTTCTCATGTGAATTGTAATGCTTTCTTATTAGATAGACACAGAGCTTTCTGTTGTTTCTGTTTAATCTAAATCAATAAAGACTTTTCAATAATTAAAGTCTGAGTAACATAAAGTTGACAGAATGAACTGCAAGTTGCAGGCAGCAAAAGAAGATCTTTTGAGTTTTGTTTTACATCAACATTTATTACTGGATCAGCAGCTACATTTAATGTGCATATAATTTATCAACAGTCTTTATCTGGAGGCAGAAATAGATTCCATAATTCTTATGAATCATATATCTTCCAGGCATTTTTTAAATCTAACTTTTGTTTACTATCACTTGTAAAGAACATTTTGCCTTACGATTCATAAAGAGTTCACAGAAGACTAGTATCTGGCCTACCCCAATATTTTTCATTTTATTACTCAATGGGAGTTGCTTTTATGCTACCCAGCTTATAATTTATAACCGGAACAGACAATTTAATCATTTTAGGATGTGTTCAAGCACAGCTCACAGTTTTAACAAGGCTGTTCCCTTTCTCTCAGAGCTCCTCCCTGTCAGCAAGTTTCTCTCATTTTAACAAAGCAAACAGTCCTTTTCAGTTTTCCCTTGAGTTAAAATGTGTATTGAAACACTTTAAGAGAATAGTAATGTGAGAAGGAAAGTAAGTCTTCAGAAAGAAAGGGAAAAAACACAAAAACTGGGAGTCCCTTGAGGTCACATAAAAATTAAGTGAAAAGATGGCACAATTATTTTGACAGCAGGTGGGATCTCTAAGCTGTTAATTAAGAAACTAACCCTTAAGAACATGAAGACTCAAGTTTCTAGAGGTTGACTGATTCTTTCCTGATATTTTGAGAAGCTTTGATTGTATGGTACTATTTTTAAATGTCATGTTATAGCTTTCAAAAAAATGACAAGAGGAAGCTAACAGAATGATCGTCCCTGAGGGGACAAGTATAAAACCACTGTATGCCAGAATTTCATTTTACATAACTCAGAACTATTTACCCTATGGACAAAAGACCAGTTACTATGAGAAATGGGTGATAAAATTAAACAAGCCTATGCTAGGCCAACCAATAAATCAGGCAATTTGCTGCCCTAGGGAGCAGGGGGATGGGACTGAATAGTAGGATGGACAGACTTAAGAATAAAGAGATGGCGGACAATATTAGTACTCATGTAAACAAATGCAGCCAAATATTAGCTAGATCCATGTCATGTCAAATAGAAGAAAGCAAGACAAACAGAGAAAATTGCAAGTTGGTATATGAACTAGACCCTTAATACCGACAGCCAGTAGGAGCAACTCAAGTAGCTCTCTGAGTTCTTCCTGGAAGAATCTTTGACTTACTCTTCTTTATGTCCTCAGCATCTTTCATAGTTCCCCTCACTCAGTGGTAGTAGTTCAGTAATGTTAGAAAAATAGAGGTAAAGAAAAGGAAAAGGAAGGATGCAAATGCTATCAAATTCCATACCAGGGGATAACAATGAGATTTTCTCATTAGGGTTGAAAGGAATCTTGGCATGGCAGAAGGAAAACAATCAGATTATAAATAAGTACTTTAAGGTATTACTCTACAAAGTTCTGAAGAGGCCTCATGTAGGGGAGGCATGTTGGAGACAAGGCTGAGAAATGGGTGAAATGCACAGGCCATGCAGTTCATGACCAGCCTATGGCCCCAGTTTCTTATTATATAAAATTGAGAGTTGAGCCAATTTACCCCTTAGATCCTTTCAAGGGTCTGATGTACATCTTTCCAATGCTTATGTTCCATTCTTGAAATCCCTTGTCTAATTCCTTGAAAATAAAGGTCATTATTTTCTCCCCTGGGGAAAGGAGGTAGAGAACAGAAATATTGGTCATTATATTATTTTTTCAGCTATGTTGTAATTTAAATGTTGTAAAGCTTTTTTGCTTTTCCATGTGATTTTATTATATGCAACTCTAAAATGCCATGTCTCTGTAGGATCCCTTAAAAGCAAGATCTGAGAAAAAATGGATTTGAGACCAAAATTGCTTAAAAAGAAGCTTCTCTAAAAATATGTCTATATTTTGATATGTATTTTCAACTATGTATGTCAGATGCCAAAACCTTATATTCTTTCCTTTTTAATGAAAATTATACAGTAATATTTAGCCTGGGACTACAGAATGAAGTCTATGTTTCATTGCTTTACACTTTCAAATTAGGAATTTTCACTTCCTCAATCAAGAATCTGGTGAAGCCCGGCCTTCATTCCCAAACTGGATAATCTATAGCTTCCAAATGCAATTCATGCTCCTCATGCAGCATAAATTTCTTTCCAGATGCTTACACTGCTGCACACAGAGTGTAGAGTGCTGGGTGCCTATGCTGCATACTTGTTCCTATTCTGTAAGAGGCTAGCAACAGAATGTTTCTGTTAGTAGAAAATGGTCACTTTAAATTGGTTTTTAGGAGAAGGAATGAAGACTAAGGGAGACATACCAAAAGACAACAAGTGTTATGGTAAAGCAACATGGGGCAGGTTTATCACAATGTAGAAAAGCTTTGAAGAGAATTAGATCTTAAGTAATATCTGCAGCACTGGAAGGGGTCCCCAAGGAAGGGAAAAGCCTGAGGTGAAAGGGCTTTCTAGAGAACCAGCATGAAAAAGCTGCAGTGGAATGGGGTCTGCTTTAGAATTGGTCCTCAGTAGATAACATTATAAGGCAGGGATATTAACTTGTAAAAATAAGGACACATCGTAATTAAAATGGTAAATTTCAAAGACAAAAAGAGAACCCTAAAGGCAGCAAGAGGGGAAAATAGCTAATAACATACAAGGAAGTTCCAATAAGGATATCAGCCAATGTCTCAACAGAAACACTACAAGTTAGAAGGGAATAGCAAAAAATATTTCAAGCAATGAAAAACAAAGGCCTACAACCAAGACTACTCTATCCAGCAAGGCTCTCATTCAAAATAGAAGATGAAATGAGTAGTTTCCAAGATAAAAGAATACATCTCCACCAAACCAGCATTGCAAGAGATGCTAAAGGGACTGCTAGAAGGAGGAGGAGGAGGAGGAGGAGGAGGAGGAGGAGAAGAGAGAGAGAGAGAGAGAGAGAGAGAGAGAGAGAATGAGACCACAGGTACAAAGGGAAAAAAATCACAATGAATAAGTAGTTATCAATAATAACTTTAAATGTAAATGGATTAAATGCTCCAATAAAAAGACATAGGGTAGCAGAATGGATAAGGAAACATGACCCACATACATGCTGTCTGTAAGAGACCCACTTCAGAATAAAAGATCTTCACAGACTGAAATTGAAGGGATAGAAAAAAATATTTTAAGAGAATGGATGTGAAAAAAAGCATGGGTAGCAATACTTATATCAGACAAAATAGGTTTTACAACAAAGGCCATTAAGAGACAAAGAAGGACATTTCATGAGACTTAAGGGAGCAATCCAATAAGAAGATGTAACCCTTGTAAACATTTATGCACCCAATATAGGAACACCCAAACATATAAAGAAAATCTTGAAGGACTTCAAGAAGGATATAGACAATAACACATTCATAGAAGAGGATTTTAACACCCCATTGGCAACAATGGATAAATCTTCCAAGCAAAGTAACACCAAGGATATTATGGCATTGAACAACACTCTAAACCAATGGGCTTACTTGATATATACAGAACCTTTCACCCCAAGGAATCAAAATAAACATTCTTTTCAAATGCACATGGAACATTCTCAAAGATAGACCACATGGTAGGACACAAGACAAACCTTAACAAATTCAAGAAAACTGAAATTGTATCAAGCATCTTCTCAGATCACAACAGCTTGAAACTAGAAACCAACCTCAAGGAAAAAACTAAAAAACATTCAAATTCATGGAGATTGAATAACATCCTATTCAATCATGAATGAGTTAACAATGAGATCAAGGAAGAAATCAAAAGGTTTCTGAGGAGAAGAATGGAACACTATATCTTAGTAAGGAGAATCAGTCTATAGGCTTGCAAGACTGTGCCCCACGGGTTATTGAGCTAGGAGCTGATAGATACAATCAGGAGAAAGGGAAAAAAGGAATCTTCTGAATAAAGACATTTCAGGTGCAGTAAAGTTCCTATTGGTTCCATTAGTATCCATAATCATAATTACTACTTAGCATGTGACCAGGGAATTTTACCTATGTTTTCAGGATAAAGAAACTGAAAAAGAAAGAAGTAAAATGACATTTCTCAAGTTATGCAGCTGGCACATTACAGGGTAAGGGTTTCAAGTCATGATATTAATGTGATTTATTTTGAATTTTTGCTTTTTTATATATAGCGTGTATTTTTTCGCATTTTTCCCAATATTATTTAAAACCCATGTTGACAATGTTAGAGTCACAGTTTTAATAAGAAGTTGCCAGTGGCTTTGTCTGATACACAACCTAATAAAACTGATTAAAAGTTGAAATTTCTCACTTTGAGGAGCTGGGTGTGATGGTGACTGTTGTGGGCATTAGAATCTGTTTGTCTCAAAGGGATTTAAAACTCACTGAAACTGATAGACCATTTTCTTAAAATTATTTATTAGAAAATAATTTGAAACCTACAGAAGAATTGCAAGACTAGTAAAGGAGGCCCAATAACCTTCATCCACATTTTCTTAGTGTTTATCATTTCTTCTACTTGCTTGCGCTCTATCTTATGAAAAGTATTCTTTGTCCTTAACTTTTGAAATTCAGCCTCATACATCATGACCTTTGCTTCCAAATTCTCCACTGTGTTTTTTCTAAGAAAACAAATATTTCATAGCACAGTTATCTACTTGAGTAAATGTAACAGGAACACTCTACTTTTAACTTCTATTTCAGTTTTGTTAATTAACCCACCCAGAAATGTCCTTTACAATGTGTGTTTCCTCTGGTCCAGGATCCAGTCAGGGATTATATATTATACTTACTGTGTCCCTTTAGTCTTCTTGGATGTATTTGTCTTTTAAGACATTGACATTAAAAACAAAATCAGTCAATGGGACATTTTTAGAGCATCTTCTTCTCATCTGGACATAATTTTCCTGGAGCTCATTTTTACTTAAACTCTGATGGGTGTTTATCTATATGAGAGTCTTTCAGCCTTTAAGATCAATCAGGGCTACAGTTAGGCCACATATGATAAAGCCAGAGATTGTAGGGTGTGTAGAGGGAACACTGAAGGGAAAGGGAGGGGCAGAGCCTAAAATGTAAGTCCATTCTGGGGAGGTGACTCTGGAGAGGCTACTGATGTAGAAGGAACTGTGAAAAAGAGAAGCCTTCAACTCTAGTGAAGCTTCGCCCCTGGATGGGAAAGGTTGGGGAATCCTGGGCAAGGTAACTGGTTGGCATTAACAAAGGAACCAAGGAAAAGTCCAAGTAAGGAAATGATGTCAAGTGCTTGAATTTTCCAATTAAAATCTGAAGAATTAAGACCATAAGTAGTATAAATCTCCTAAGTGTCTGGCTAACTCGGGAAGATAAAGCAGACATATGTACACCATGATATAAATGACCCCATTAGCTATTTTAACAGCTTTATGGGAGTATAACTGATACCCAAAGCTTCACATATTTCATGTATACAGTTTGATAGGTTTGAACATATGCATACTCTTGTGAAACTGTAACCACAGTCAAGGTAATAAACATATTCACCACCTGGAAGGCAGTGCTGAGTCTCTAAAAACCTCTGATCAGATGCTATTTATGCTCAAGGAATGAAATCCTATTGAATGGAGCATATATGTTTCTAAAGATTTGAGGATCTGTGACCTTCAGCAAAGGACTATTGGTGGAAATGTCAGCTGAAGACCTCATGCAGGAAAACCTTTGTTACTTGAATTTTCGAAGAAAAAACAATGAGAAATTATTTTTACCCCCTTTAAAAATGAATGGCAGAGATAGAAAAATGATCATAATGAATTCAATCCAGAAAAGCATATTATTTGTGAATAATGAATGTCTGCAGCTTGTCTAACGAGAGATGAGTGAGAATGAAGCCACAGATTCATTCTTGTCTTTCAGCATCATCCCAGAGCCAGGAAGAGGATCAAAGATGGAACACTAACAGGTCAGGTTCTGCCTGTTTAACTCTGTGCTTTCCAAAGGTTAACCTTAAACTCTCCTTTTCATGAGGACCCAGGTCCTCAGTTTTGAAATGTCAGTTTTTAGACTGAGCCCTTCCCAGAAACAGAGTCTTCAGAAGGATGTTAGAACATGAGAGGCTCAGATCCCTGCTCTGACCATAGGAATGAAAGAACCATGGAGCTGGAGCGATGGGGCTGCCCACTCAGCAAGGATGTGAAATTCAGTGTGCTTTAGTCAGGGTTATCAGACAAACAGCCAATAGGACATGTATACAGACAGAGGCTTATTTGAGGAATAGGCTCACATGAGTATGAAGATGCAAGCACAGAATCTGCAGGACAAACTAGCAGGCTAGAGACCCAAGAAAGAGCTGAAGTTGTGGCTCAAGTCTGAAGACCATCTGCTGGAAAATGTCTTCTTGCTTGGGACAGTCAGTCCTTCGTTCTATTCAAGTCCTTTAAGGGATTGAATGAAGGTCACCAGCATTTTGGATGGCCCTATTTTTTTTTCAAAAGTGCTAATTTAGATGTTAATTTTACTCCAAAATGCCTCCACTAAAACATACATTCTATATAGGTGTTGACAACTGTAAGGTCATATATCTTCATATATTTTATATAACTATTTTGTTTTACCACAACAAATTTTAATTTCCACTTAATATATTTGACATCAATCTTTTTCTCTTTATTGTTTTAGCCATATTAATAACTTTTAAATCTTTGTTTATATCTTTGTTTGAAATTATAAAATTTTTACATACTTATGTAGCTGAATTAGAAAATAAGTTAATAATATTATCATTGTAAAAGCATTCATTTTAATTTAATTATCAATCAAACTTCCATAGATAGCATGATAACCTATAATGTTTTTCTAAAACATTCAAATAAACACACTACAGTGTTGAGTTGGTGCATAGAAAAAAAAGGCATTTGAACTGAATTTGTTGGCACTGACTGTATCAATAATGTGCTTATATATGATACTAATAAAGATGCACTAGCTCCTCACACACAGTATGATGCAAGATGCAACAGTTAGAGCACAATGGAAGGCTAGCATTGTATTAGATTGAAAAATAACTATCTATTGATGGAAATTTACTTTGCTTCCATGGCTCTGTGAACAATGCTGCCACAATCATGGAAAAGCAGACTTCTCTTCAAGATCCTGATTTCAGTTCCCTTGGATATGTACTATATGTAGTATATGCCCAGAGGTAGGATTGCTGGATCACATGGTAATTTTATTTTTAATTTCAAAACTGAGGATCCTTTATACTGTTTTTTATAGCAACTGCACCAGATTACAGTGCATAATAGTTCTCTTTACTCCACATTATCTCTAAAACTTGATGTCTTTAGGGCTTTTGGTACTAGCCACCCTTCTCCAAAGAAGATACACAGATGACCAACAGGTAGATGAAGGGACGCTCAGCATCACTGGTCACCAGAGAAATGCAAATTAGAGTCACATGAGCTATCCCCCACCTCAGTTTTGGCCCCAAGCCATACTCTTTCCTGGACGTCCCCAGCCAATGTACTGAGCATGTGGAGGGACTGGGATATGGCCATTTTGGTGGGATGTGTCCAATCAACAATTATCTACCTATTCAGTCTCTGTGGGGTTAGCAGAGAGTTTGCCCCAAGCTCCTGTGCCCAATCCTCTCCCCTTCCTGCCCTCTCCCTGCTTCTCTGTCACAAGGGTCAGATCTGCACTGTCTAGTAGCTCTCCTTGCTACTAACCTGCTTCCTTCTCTGGTTTCTCACAAGCATCACCAACCCTTCTCCCCCGTATACCTCTTGCTGTCCCAATCCCATTTTCATGTCTGCTTCCAACTGACACAATCACTCAAATTATTTCCACCGTCTTCCTCTCTGTGTTTGCTTGAACATTTTAGTATCTCCCATCCATTCTTGGGGACATTTTAATATTTTCTGGCAGTAGAGTCCCACATGATTTTACACAAAACTTACTAAAATCTACTTTTCTACAGCCTGTTCTATATGATCAGAACTCCAACATGTCTTTTTTCCTCTTTTGCTAATTATCACAAATTTTATATGTAACTTAAATCAAATAATTGTAGCTGCCTTGCCCCACCTTTTTTAAAGATGCTATGATTTAGCTGAAGGCCAGAGCAGTTAAGTGATTCATCTCAAATTGCCAGAACTATAAAATGAATTTCCTTTACAAGTTAATTGTCTGGAGGGAATTTTGTCTCTCATGACATTACGAATCAGAAAGTGTCAGATCCTAGCAGTAAGCTGCTCACTTACTCACCTCATTAAATTATTTTCTAATATATTTAACTAAGATTATTTCACTCACTCAAGGCTGACAGATTCGTTTCTCTACATGTTGAATCCCTTTGACTCGAGGGTGCACGTTCTGTATGTTCCAGGGAGAGCTGTGACAGTGGCTGGAGCAACCAGGGACACGATGACCTAGGAACACCCACTTACAGATACATTATTTAATGAGGCTAGGTCAGCAAGTTAATGCAGAGTTCACTATCAAAAGACATAAATGTATTAATAATGAGAAATGAGTTTATATCGTCTATTGAATGTTTCCAGAAATACTCTTTGTGTCTTGGTTCTCTCCTCTGGCCCTACCTCCTTCACCTTTGTCCAAATGGCTCCTGCTCTGATTGTCCATTACTTGAGGCACAGTTAGCCCTAGGGAACAGAATCCAGAATTTCCTAAGAGGGCATTATTAGTCTCCTTTCCTTCGGGTATTGAGGTACATCTTGGGAAGACAAATTCAAATTAGCTACCCAAAGGTGAGATAGAACTGGTGTGCGGGGTGGGGGTGGGGGGCTAGTCAGACTTGGGAAGGAGGTACGGAGGGTGGCAGTTTATAACAATTATACTTTACAGTCTTGAAAGGATTAAACACGTCCACACCCAGTTAATTTGCCCCCAGGAGGCATGCAAGCGATTATCTTCCCCTAAGTAATTCTGTCAAATGTATCCATGTTTTCATTAATGGCTGAAATATTTCTTTTTGCATTCATTGTAGGGTTATACTGTACTTTTTTGTGTTAATAAGTATTTATCCTCTTACCTTATACTATTACAATCATTAACTGTGGTGTGTAAATGTACTAGTTATTACAGTCTAACTTTTGTTGAAAAA
Source organism: Noctilio leporinus (assembly GCA_004026585.1). Classification (NCBI taxonomy): domain Eukaryota; kingdom Metazoa; phylum Chordata; class Mammalia; order Chiroptera; family Noctilionidae; genus Noctilio; species Noctilio leporinus. The sequence continues at coordinate 31,851 of PVIW01007438.1, forward strand.
AAGCACAATAAGAGTAAAGGTAAAAAGAAAAAGCATTACATGAAAAGCTTGCAGCCAGAGTTTCCTGCCAAGTAGCAGGGCACTAAATTCATGACATTTAGTTTCTGTGCCCAACAGCTATGTCCTGTGGTTTTATTGAAAGAGAACATAATATTCTTGAGAAATGCACATCTTAGAATTGAAAAAAATGAGAAAGTGGGGGGAAAATATCCATAAGTTTTTTTCTTTTTCTCTCTCCTCCTCCCTCTCCTTCCTTCTTTCCTTCCTTCCTTCCTTCCTTCCTCCCTCCCTCCCTTCCTTCCTTCCTTCCTTCCTTTTCTAATAGAAAAATTTTCACTGTGAACCAGGAAGGTGTCAGATATAAGATACAGGTAAAATATGGTAGCTTCTGGTCAGCAGTATCCATTCGTAAAATTGGCTATCATGCAGAAAAAAAGTACAATGTAAAAACTAGCCATAACCATAAGGAAAAGTGAAATTAAATGCTGCTAAGTGATACCAAAAAAGGGGGGTGCAAATGCATGTATACATGGCTCAGTTACTAAAAAAAAAAAGTCTTATAGCTGTCAAAGCACTTCAGGGATGTTGTGGATAAGCAATATCTTGAATATGACTTTTTTTGTACACAATATTTTAAATGAAACAAAATCTGGGAAAAATGTAGCAAGTGCTGCCTTTTCACTATGCAGTATGTTAATGTGTCAGATTGGTTGTGTAGTTGAACAGCTTGAGGGAATGACAGTATTTTAATAATATTATATGTTAACCTGGCCTTTATAAATAATCTGTTTACCTGCAAGATGTTATTAGCTAAAGTACCTGAAATGTAACTTCAGTAGAGATTTATCCCCTGTTGTTTATTATTTGTATTAGCTGAGTAGCAGTTGCCTTTTTAAGGAGGGGAATTCAATTAGATTTTGAGGAGGGGTGTTGATTATAGAAGAATAAAAACAGCGTGACTGTAGAGTTGCCATAGTTCAATATGGGGTCCAGTAATGATCTATCATTTCATATTTTGTGACCCCAGAAATTAAAAACAAATACTGACTTAATTTCTTAATGTTTGTAAACTAAAAACAACAATAACAGAGCACCTTGGAAGTGTATATGCTATATGTGGTCCTGCCACTTTTTCTGTTATTGTTCTAACAGCCACTTCACATATGCTGTTTCATCAGGGCCATTGGCACGTACCACGAATCTGCAGTATAGCAAAGGGGTCTGTGCTTAGCTCTAAGCTGCACTTGCTTATGCTTCTTGTAATGCTGTATACAAAAACTGGTATGTTCTTAGGCCATTTTAGTGCTTCCTTTCTTCCATCAAATAATTTGTCTATAAATGAACAATCTCCCTGGATTTATTTAAAAGTACTTCAATCCAAACAGCACCAGGAAGCACTCTGCCCCCCTGCACCTCTCAACAACACTTCCTCTGAAACTGATGTAGATCTTGTCCACTACAATGAATTATGCATAAGTGGAGGGAGGCTTCATGGCAACAACAACAACAAAAAAAGTGACATAGTTGATTAAAATTAGATATTGAGAAGCCTTTCTCCTACAGACACAAATTAAAGAAAGATGCTTCTTTTTCAAGAGTGAAGTATGGAGGCCCGCAGTCACATTTGCACAAAGGAATTGGCTGTCACAACATAGTGCGAAATGCTGAATTCATCCTGCCCAGCTCCACTCTCCACTGCTGGCTGGTTTCAGAAGGCAGTCTCCGAGGTTCTCAGAAATGACTGAGTGATCAGCACCTTCAGGTGGCTTTGTTACTTCTTCACTTGCCTCTTCTGGCCTTTGGCTGAGTGGGGCCTCCATTTAATCCATAGGCCGACATTTGGGGCAGTTCTGATGCAAATTACAACAATAATGATGTCAGCCATGAAAGTAAGACTAAAAGTCCCTCTAAAAAGAGCCTCTTTTCCTCCTCCCCAAAAACAGTCCTGGGAGCAGGCAGGTGGCTGGGATAGCCAGGAGCCACGCTGATGTCAAGTAGCAAGCCTCAGAAAAGATCAACTGCACATTTAATGTTCATTGGTTGGTTTGTATCCTTACTCATTTCTCTCCCGTCTTTATAGTAACACATTGGAAGATAATTATATATGGTCTCACTTTTCAAAGCAAAATAAAGCAAGCACCAAAAAGGAGGTTATTAGGGTACACCCATTACAAAGTTGACTCCTAAATGGATCCAGTCTTTACAAGATCCTGAATTACGGTCTCTTAGATCCTTCACATGGTGTTATTGTAGCTGATGTTACATTCTGAGACGCAGATCCTGTCCGTTGCAGGGATGGACATGTACCTACCTGGGTGTTCATTTCTTAGCAAAGGAGTTTTTCTGCATATCTAGGACCGCCGTCTCTGATGATGTTCCAGTGCCCCCTGAGGGCTTCTCAGTGTAATAAAAGCAAACACAACTGCGGCTGCACATGTAGTATTTCAGTCTGCAGAGCAAAGCTGGGTATGCGGCTCAAAGGCTCTCTGAGGTAAAGATGAACGGCCAGTCATCAGGAACCCCAAAGTCATTTAAAGTAAGAGGTGCCACAAGCCAAAAGATAGAAGCTGTAAACACATACAATATTAATAAAGCAATTACAGTAAGTGCTATAACATTCTGCTTTGCGAATCTCTTGCCACTTCAAGAAACATCTGTCTCCGCCACTAGAAATTACTGTCTAAAAAACCAAACCAAACAAAACAAGCTGTGCTTTGTGTTTTAGCCTTTCATTCAGTATCCCGATCAGTCAGTCTGCTGCCAAAGCTTCAGTACTAATTTCATAGTCTATTCCCTGGGTTGGTTTTCCAACCGATGTAGTCATTTGTGCTTAAGTGAGCAGAGGAGCAATTAGCGGATTCACTGCATTGTGCTAACTGCCTGAATCCAATCACACATAATGTCTCGGGGGGATGAGAAGGAAATTCAAGTGACCAGATGAATCCTTATTTAATAGGAACTGGTTTGAGCCTTAGCTTCTCCAGATCCTGAAAGTTGTTGGTCCCTTATTTTTTTTCTTGAAAGAAATTCTCATGCGTAGTTCCAGTGCACATGTTAGTGACTTCGTTACCATCAATAACATTCAGATCTGGCTGGAAAAGGGAGGAGTCAGAGAGACCAAGAACATGTTCTCAGAAAACCTGGGTGCTGTCCGTGTTGAAACACCAACTCTCTGAAAGTTTCATTGTCTCCATTTTGGAATAAGGTATTTAATGTTTCTCTGGCTGCTTCAGGGGTTCAAACTGAAAACATTCATGGCGATGCTGGGCATGCTGGAACAAGGTAAGGACATTCTACCGATAAACTGTGGGACAGTTTATCTTGGAGTAGTACCTGGTTTCTCAGAGAACAATTGAAAAGAAAGGAAAACATGTTATTATTGAACTCAAGCAGGCCCTCCATTAAAAATGAAATAACAACAAAATAATGTGATTCTGAAAAGAAAAAAAGAAGGTGTTTTTCCATTATAAAGAAAAGAAAACAATAAGGTGGTTATGGTTTCTTAAAGAAAGATTATAACAGAAGATAAAATTTCCAAAGTCCACTTGGGGCTGTAGTACTGAAGGAGCAATTAGATTAAAAAAACCATTCACTCAAATATTTAATTTAAGAAGATTTAGAGTCTGCTTAGATTCCTTTTTTACATGTCAAAATATCCTGATTTAATTGGACATCAAATCTCCTAAAATGGGCTTCCTCTTTTTGTTCCCTTTCCCACTGACTTTGTTCAAGGTAACTTTATTTTTTGCCTAGACTAAAGTGGCCGGCTGGTCTCTAGTCTCTTTCTCCTTTCATCTGTTTCTCCAAATTGGTAGCATATGTCTTTCTAACATTCACCTGATATGTCATTTGCCCCTTGAAATCTCTCAATGACCCCCTCATCACCTACTGCAAAAAAGGCCAAGCTCTTTATGTGGCCTGCAAGACCCTTATGATGAGTGGCTCTTTGCCTAAATTTGGGCTCCATGTGTTACTGTCCCATACATGGTCTGTTCCTTCCTCTCTACTTACAGCTTCTAGAAAATGACATTCTTTTTTTTTTTTTTTTTAATTTTATTGTTGTTGTATTACATCCATCCCCTTTTTGCTCCCCTCTGTGCCCCTCCCCACCCACCCATTCCCCCAAAGTCAATCCCACCTGTTGTCCATGTCCATTGTTCCTTTATACTAGGTTCTTTGGAGTCTGGCAGTGCCTCCTCTTCACTCCTGTCCACAAGGCCGGTCTCTTTATATCTTCTTCTCTCCAGCTGGAAGAGGGTTGGCTAGTCACTTCTCTAGCTACATATTAGCTTCAGAGCGCCATTCTTAATCTATAGGAGATGAGCTTTGTAAAACAGTGAAAAGAACAGAGGCTGTGGAATCAAACAAACTTGGATTTAATGACTAGCTTACATTTCAGAGCCCCGTTTTTCAATTTGTCAATTATGTATAGGAATTCCCACCATTTTTGTTTGAATATTTCTTTTAAAATATATTTTATTGGTTTTTCTGTTACCGTTGTGTCAATTTTTCCCCATTACCTGCCCACCAAGTACCCCCATTTCCTCTGGCAATGCTCCCCCTAGTTCATGTCTATGTATCATGCATATAAGTTCTTTGGCTTCTCCATTTCCTTTATTTTTCTTAATATTCTCCTGTCTATTCTGTAACTACCAATGTGTACTTTTTTTTCACATCCAGTCAAGTCATCATTTAATTACTGCCTTTAGTCAGCCTCTCAAATCATATGAATACAAAGTTTTTATTATTTTAAAATGCTTATGTTAATTCATTTGTTTAAAGAATTACTTTTTAAAGTAACATCAATTGCAATATTACAAAACACATGAACAAATACATTTATACACATATATATTTTTACAAATATTTAAACTACATACTGGATTTTGAAGAGTTAATGCAAACATTTAAAATACATCAATAGCTTATGTAATTATTACATGTTAAATGATAATATTTTAGATATATTGCAGTAAATTAAGCATTTTTCTTTTTTTTCCTTTAAAGCTTATTTTACACTGGCATGCTATTTTTGTGAAAAATATCACAGAAATGGTGTATTGCAGAACTCACTTTCATGAAAGCTGTCCTAGAGAAAGTACCAAACTCACAATAAAAAATGAATTTGGTTTCTGAGTCAGATCCCACCCCTTCCCATAATACAACTCAACTTTATTTTAAGCTACTAGAACTACAGCTTATTCTTTTTGGAGTTTTCCATCTTAGATAGTAGATTGATTTTTTCTTCCCAAGCAGAGGTCCCATATTCCTCAATACCCTCTGTTTCTCCTCTACACGTTTCACCAGTTGAAGCCTTCAAAAATAATGACACAACATGGACAACAGGTGGGATTGACTTTGGGGGGAATGGGTGGGTGGGGAGGGGGACAGAGGGGAGCAAAAAGGGGATGAATATAATACAACAACAATAAAATTAAAAAAACAAACAAACAATAATGACATTTACAGTGCTTAGCTGGTCCCCAGAGAGTAGAAATTAGGTTATCTACTAACTTGAGGTTAAGAAAAACCTAGGATTTAAATAATTTTGTAGAATAGTATTCTAGCTATTTTTTAAAATCGTGGTTGACTTCCTATGTGGTCCTAAACTAACCACTGAACTATTTAAGAGCCTGCTGAGGTAGAGATTAGGTACATTCACATTTGAATAATTAGGTTTATTATAGCATTAATACATTTTCCCAAGTATCCCCAGAATCCCAAGCATATCTAACCTTCATTGTTAGAGATGTTTATTTCCCCTATCTGAAAGGAATCTTATCTAATTTAAATGCCAATATGAGACTATAATTGCCTATGTACATAAATCATAGTTTAGTAGTTGTTAACTTCTGTCCCAAATTAGTCTTCACTCTCAGCATCTTTTCTATCCTAAAGATGGACTAATTTCTCAACTCACCATCTACCATTTGGTTGATATTAAAAACATAAATTGCTAATGACTATATATTACACTCCCACAGATAAGCACACATTTTGTAACAGTGAATAAGAAGGATAGCATTTATTCTGTTTAATATACATCCACATTTTCTTACTTTTTTTCCCTTAACCGCATTAGATTTTTCTGTTATTGCAAGCAACTTGATTTTTCCAACTTAGAAAATACCAATCTAAGAAAACTTAACCTTTAGTAATGCAGATACAACAAAAATATAAAACTATATTATTTAGTAAAATATACTCCCAACAAGATTATTTTAAAGCATTCACAAGTTAAAGTTGGTTCATATCCATTCAGCTACCCTATGTTTTTTGATTGGTACATTTAATATATTTCCATATAAACTTATTATTGATAGGCACTTATTCATTGTCATTTTTTCCTTTGTACCTGTGTTCCTCTTTCTCTCTGTTTCTTCATCTTCTTAAAGCACATGCTTTAGCATCTCTTGCAAAGCTAGTTTGATAGGGATGTATTCTTTTAGCCTTCTTTGCCTGGGAAACTCCTTATTTCACTTTCCATTTTGTTTTCTTTTTCTTTCTTCTTTTTTTTTTTTTTAATTTTATTGTTGTTGTATTACATCCATCCCCTTTTTGCTCCCCTCTGTCCCCCTCCCCACCCACCCATTCCCCCCAAAGTCAATCCCACCTGTTGTCCATGCCCATGGTTCCTTCATACTAGGTTCTTGTCTAAACTGCTCCCCTTCCTTACCTCTTCCTCCCCACTCCCCCCAACCCCCTTCCCCCTGACCACTGAAGGCCTATTCACTGTATTCATATACTTGGTTCTGTTTTGCTTGTTGTTAGTTTTGTTTATTATTGTCCTGTAATGGTTGAGATCATATGATATTTGTCCTTCACTGACTGGCTTATTTCACTAAGCATCATACTCTCCAGTTCCATCCATGTTGTTGCAAGGGGTATGAGTTCCTTCTTTCTTTCTGCTGTATAGTATTCCATTGTGTAAATGTACCAAAGTTTTCTGATCCAATTATCCACTGATGGGCACTTAAGCTGTTTCCAGCACTTTCCATTTTGAATGAGAGCCTTGCTGGTATGGTAGTCTTGTTGTAGGTCTTTGTTTTTCATTGCTTGTGATACTTTTTGCCATTCCTTTCTGGCCTGTAGTGTTTCTGTTGAGAAATCAGCCAATAACTTTATCAGAGCCCCCTTGTATGTTATTAGCTGTTTCTCTCTTGCTGCTTTTAGTATTCTTTCTTTGTCTTTGAAATTTGCCATTTTAATTATGACATGTCTTGAAGTGAGCCTCTTTGGGTTCATCTTCACTGGGGCCCTCTGTGTTTTCTGAACTTGAGTGATATTTTCGCTCATCAAATTAGGTAAGTTTTCTGTCATGACTTTTTCAAACAGGTTTTCTACCTCTTGCTTCTCTTCTTTGCCTTCTGGTATCCCTGTGATACAGATTTTATTACTTGATGTTGTCCTGCAGCTCTCTTAAAACCTCTTCACTCTTTTTTAGTCTTTTTTGTTTTATTACATTGTCTGGGAATTTTTTTCTACATTGACCTCCAGCTCCCTGATGCCATCCTGTGCTTTCTCTAGCCTGCTTTTTTTTTTTTTTCTTTTTTCTTTTTTTTAAGATTTTATTTATTATTTTTAGAGGGAGGGGAAGGGAGAGAGGCAGAGAGGGAGAGAGCCATCAATGTGTGGTTACCTTTCACCTGCCTCCAGCTATGCATCTGGCTGGAGACCTGCCTCTAGCATGCTTTTGATTCCTTTTATTGTGTTCTTCATTTTGGAAATTGTATTCTTCATTTCCTCCTGGCTCTATTGATAGTTTCTATGTCATTTTTAATGTTGGTATAGTTCTCAGTAAGTTTCTTTTAGCTTCCCTGGAGTTCTTTGTAGTTCCCCTAGGAGTTACTTGAAGTTTTCTTTGAGCACGCTGAGCTCATTGAGCTTCTCTATCATCATTATTTTGAATTCCATGTCTGATAGTTTGCTTGCCTCCATTTCATTTAGCACTCTTTTCTGGGGATTCCTCCTTTCCTTTCAATGGGGGCTTGTTTCTTTTATCTCCCCATTTTAAGGGACTCTTCTTATTTGTTTCTGCTTTTTGGATTGGTCTGCTTTGACTTCCTATCTTCATAGTGTAGAGGTGCACTTTCTTTACTTCCTGGATCTGACCTTGGTGACATCAGCTCATGTCCCAGCCTAGGCCTAGTCACCCTGTAGGAGACTACTGGAGATTCACTGTCTTTGTCTGTCTCCTGGAGCTGTTAAACCAACTAATCTATAATCAGCAGTCAGGTTTAGGCACTGCTAGGTGGGGCAAATTAATTTCTATGAGTGGGGCTATGGCTTCCTCTCAGGCTGCTGCCATTTGGAGTGGGCTGCTGCCTCATTTTTCTCCTCAAAGCCACCACCGCAAACTCTCCCCAAGCATTTCTAGTCCACTCTGCCATTCTTCTGCTGAAGCCCATGGTTAGTGGGTACCAATGCATTTTCGTATGTGGTCCCTTTGAATTGCATCTTAGCTGCCTCTTTCAAGCTGCTAAACCTGGAGGCTTTCTGCTTTTCACAGCTGGGTGCTGTTTTACCCTCAGCCCCCTTGCTATTGCTGTAGGCTGGGAAGCCCAGCTTGAGGTTTAGAACTCACCCTTCTCAGATGAAACTCCCCTGCTCCAGTCTCTTCAGCTGCTGCCAGTGGGAGCCCCGCCAGCCCTCTTGCATCTCTGAGCTTCCCAGTTGTCACGTTGTAATAAATCGGCTCTTTTGTTCTGTCTGTGGTTATAAGGCTTCTCTCCAGTTGGTGTTTTGTTGGTTATGGTGGATGATTTCTCCCCAATTAAGTTGTAATTCCAGATTGGTCCTGGTGGGAGATTGCTTTAACTCCACTCACTCCTCAGCTATCTTGGTTCTTTCCCTGGATATTTTAGTTTTTATGCTTTACGGTTGTCCCAATTTTTCTCCCTTCGCCCTCCTTACCCCTAGCCTGACCCCCCACCTGCATTCCCACCGCCAATCCCCACACCATTGTCCATGTCCATGGGTCCTGGATATGTGTATGTTCTTTGTCTAATCCCTTCACCTTCTTTCACCCAGTCCTCACCTCCCCACTCTCTGCCCATCTTTTCTGGGGACTAGCAATAATACATATAAAATGCTCAGTGCAGCACTTGCCTCATTGTAGGGCTCATAAGTGATAACCACAGCCTATTACATTGTAATTGTTTTGTTAGCCAGATTGCCTTCATCTTCTTTCCTTGTAAAAAGGAATTATATCTTTTTTTCAATGTTGTTCACCTTTCTGGCCTCAACACTTAGCAGAGTACCTGACATATACAGGTGTATAATAAAAAATTTCCTTAAAGGATTACCAAATAAAGTAATGAAAACAAATATCAATGATGATCTCTAAATCTATGACACTTAAGAATTTGTATTACAGTAAGATTGGAAATAATGATATCGATAGTGTCTACAAATCTCAAGCATATTTAAAACATCACTTGATTTACTGATTTTGGAACTTTCCTGTGCTGACAAATTAACATATGCTAGCTGTGTGTCTTCTAGAAGGACAAATGACTATCAATAGGAAATGAGGGCTCTGCATATAGCATGGTCCAGTGTTATCTTTCCTACTGTCTCTGGTTGTTTGAAGATTCAATCTGTGACACCTAAATGGCATTGCCTTTTGACACTGAGGTGGAGCATAGGTGTGGGAGCAGGAAGTGGAAAGGTGGAGATAACCAGCCAATTAGAAGCCAGATAGAGGAGTGACTTGAAGTTCACGAGCGTAACTTGGACACGGTCCTGCAAGGGGTTTACTGAAGCGGTTAAGCAGGGATGTACCAGATCCGTATGTCTGCTTAGGTACATTTTATGTGGAGGGTGTGTATAGGATGATCCTGAAGGGAGCAAATCTAAAGAGCAAAACGTTATTTAGGAGGGGGTTGAGTAACAAGCTAGGGATGAAGACCAGGCCTCAAGGGCCCAGGCTGGACCTGCGCAGTCGCAGACGGCCTCCCAGGCAGAGGCCCGTGGCTTGTTGTCTTGCTCTGGCGTCACCTTTTGAAACTTCTAACAATGTTTGAAAAAGGGGCCCTGCATTTTCACTTTGTCAAGGCCCTGCAAGTTATTTAACTGGTCCTGGCAGATAGTGTTGGAGAGACATTATGAGAGCTGGACTTGGAAAGGTAAGTGCTGGGCCCATCTTTGTGTGTGAACCTGATTTCCTCTGGTCCTCCAATTAGCCCCTGCCTGGCCCGAGTGAGCCATGCGTGTTGGGAAAAAAGGAGTGGAGAAATTTCAAGAGCTATGTTTTAGTAACATAAAAGGAGAGTTAATGTTTTGTCTTGTTCCTTTGGTTAGGAAGCTCTGAGGTCTCATCCAGGCCATGGAAAGTGAGGATTTAATGAGAAAAAGAAATTACTTGAGTTCTTTTTATCTTTCCCTGATTAAAATATAAACATTTACTTTTTTTGCCCCAAATAGGAATAAAAGGATGTAAAAGATGGGAAGCCCAGACAGGGGCTTCAGTGGGAAAGTGGCCTCCTGGCAATGAGGTTCCCTCCATGAGCAGGAGTTCACATGCCCTATGAATGACACAGACACGGCGACCACTGTGAGAGCCGGAGTCTCACATCTGAGCAGCTGCCGGTGCTCCCAGGTGACTCCAGGTGCTCATGCTCCACCCTTGTTGGCACCAAATGCAACTCCAAGCCCTGTGGCAGTATTTGAGCTTGGAGCAGACAAAAGAAAGTCCCAATCCCAACTTGGGTTGCATTTCCTGACAGCCTTTTGGGATGGGTGCTTGGAGTCAAATTTAAGTTAATTGTTTTTAAAGATTTTATTTGTTATTATTTTTAGAGAGAGAGGAAGGGAGAGAGACAAAGAGGGAGAGAGACATCAATGTATGGTTGCCTCTCATCTGCCTCTAGCTATGGACCTGGCTGGAGACCTGGCTTGCAACCTGGTTATGTGCCCTGGCTGGGAATTGAACCAGCAACCTTTGGGTTCACACACAGGCCGGTGCCTTAATCCTGTGCCACCAGCCAGGGCCTAAGTTAATTTTTTTGTTTGCCATTTCTTTTACCGAAATATGAGGTTGCAAGTTCCCGCCTGCTACATATGCATAAACCACTGTTTGGCAAGGAGAAAATAGAAATATTGAGACAGTCTTAATCTCGAGTAGTCCTGTGTTCCCTGAAAATTCCAGAAGATGGTACCTTCCACATGGATGTGAAGGTGCAAACTGGTGAGAGTCGCAGGTTTCTTTGAATCACTAAACGTTGTGAATAATGCTTTAATTTTGCAGCTCTCATCACTTTGGTTTTGAAAAGATAAAAAACAGTGTGTTATAATACAGGTAGTTTATGTATTGAAAACTTGGGAAAGGTTGGAATAAAGTGACTAGTAATATCTGGGAAGCTCTGGCTGTTAGCTGAATTGATTTCTTCGGAATGTGTCACTGCCATGGAACATATATTTGAAAGGAATATAGAGCTAGAACAACAATTAAGGATTTGTTTGCAGATTTTTACCTAATGATGCAGAAATACTTTATGTGAAAAGAAGCACAAAAATAACTGAGAATCACCTAACACTGAAAGCATTTGAAAAGTAAACCATGCTAAGTGTTTTCTTCTGTGTGTCTCATTTTCCAAACATTCTGTGCATATGTATTGCAAATGGATAATTAGAGTGGATCTTGGAATGACAGTGATGTGATTAAACATAAATTTGTTTTTAATTTTTAATAATTTGAATATAATGAATTAAAATAGCAAGATATATTTTTATCAGATGTAGCCTAATAAGACTATTTAGAAGCTAACAGTTAAATGAATGTGGGAATTTATTTTTTCTAAGTAAAGCTTCTAAAACATGTTTGAAGTTATGCTTTTACTTATCATAAGTATATACATTTTTTCTAATGTCAGAAAAACTCTTTCCCAGACTTGAGTTATTGAAACATTTTCTTTTATTTTTTCCCCAAGGAAGAAGAGCTTAAAATGGATTGGATGATATCCAAGATTTTCAAAATAAAATTTTATCTGGCTTAAGTCTGTTATACATATTTTTCAAAGTGAAGGCAATTTGGAAAAAATTTAAAAGATAGCAAGAAATGAGTTTTAAAAATTAGTTATTCAAAAAGCCTAGCTACTATATATTTAATTCAACCCCAATAAAATTCACATTTTTCTTTTTCCCTTCTTAGTGGAAATTAAAAAGCAAATTAAATTCTGAAATTTATATGAAAATGAAACATACCTAGAATAGCAAAATTTTCCTGAAGAAAAACAAAATTAGAAGATTCACATTACCTGATTTCAAGACTTACTAGAAAAAAACAAGAATTAAAACAGTGTGGCAAGAATAGGCACTATCATTGGAATAGGACATGTGCCATCAATTAATTTTCAGGCAAAGATGTGTAAAGGCATATGAAGAGGCTTCTCAATGACAGAGCCAGTGTGAACTAGGCAAATGTGGAGGAAATAATGAATTTTGACCCTTACCTCACATTATATACAGAAATTCATTCAATATGGACCACAGACCTAAACATTAAAGCTAAAACTACAAGGCTTCTGGAAAAAAATGTAACAGCTTCACAACCATGGGTTCAGCAAGATTTCAAGGACCAGAGGAGGCACAAAAAGCACTAAACATAAAGTAAAAGTTAAAAATTGGACTTTTTCCTCCCAAAAAGCTTTAATTTTTTTATTGTTGTTCAATTACAGTTGTCACAGTTTTCACCCATTGCTCTCCACTGCCCTGTCCACCCAACAATCCTACAGTTAATCCCCACCCTGTGGTCCATGTCTATGAATTGTTTATACCTGTTCCTTGACTAGACCCTTCCCCTTCTTTCGCCTATTTTGCTCACTGTCAATCTGTTCCTTGTTTCCATGACTCTGGTTCTACTTTTCTCATTTGTTTGTTTTGTTCATTTGTGCCCTGTATTAGGTGAGATCATATGGTATTTGTCTTTCACTGCCCAGCTTATTTCATATTATTTAAGCATAATACTCTCCAGTTTCATCCATACTATCAAAAAAAGGTAGGGGTTCCTTCTTTCTTTCTGCTGCATAATATTCCATTGTGTAAATGTACCATGGTTTTGTGATCCACTCATTTACTGGTGGGCACTTAGGCTGTTTCTAACACTTGGCTATTGTAAATAATGTTGCTATGAACATTGAGGTGCGTAGGTTCTTTTGAACTAATGTGTTGGGATTCGTAGGGTATAGTCCCAGAAATGGGAATGCTAGATCAAAAGGCAGTTACATTACAGTTTTTTGAGGAAAATCCATACTGTTTTCCACAGTGGTTACACTAGTCTACATTCCCACCACATCTTTCCTCCACATCCTTACCAGCACTTGTTTATTGATTTGTTAATGATGGCCATTCTAACCTGTGTGAGATGGTATCTCATTGTGGTTTTAATTTGCATCTGGCTGATGGATACTGATGTTGAGCATTCTTTCATATTCCTATGGGCCCTTTGAATGCCCTCCTTGGAGAAGTGTCTGTTCAGATCCTTTGCCCATTTTTAAATTAGATTACCTGTCTTCCTGGTGTTGAGTCGTATGAGTTCTTTATGTATTTTGGAGATCAAACCCTTGTCTGAGGTATCTCATTGGCAAATATGTTTTCCCATATAGTTGGTTCCCTTTTCATTTTGCTGATGTTTTCTTTAACTGAGCATGAACTTTTAAGTTTGATGTAGTTCCATTTTTTAATTCTTTCCTTTATTTCCCTTGCCCTAGAGGATATATTGGTGAAAATATTGCTTTCCAGGATATCTGAAATTTTCCTCCTATGTTTTCTTTAGGACTTTTATGGTAGTATGACTTATGTTTAAGTCTTTTATCCTTCTTGAGTTTAGTCTGGTGTATGCTCTAAGTTGGTGGCCTAGTTTCTTTTTTTTCATGTTCCTATCCAGTTCTCCTAATTTTACTCCATTTTATGTACCTGGCTGCTTTGTCAAATATTAGTTGTCTATGGAGTCCTGGGTTTATTTCTGGGCTCTCCACTCTGTTACATTGATCTATATGTCTATTCTTATGCCAGTACCAGACTGTTTTGATTATAGTTGGCTTATAGTATAGTTTGATATTCACTATCATGATACTTCCTATTTTGTTCTTTCTCAAGATTGCACAGGATTTTCAAGGCCTTTTTGGTTCCATATGAATATTTGAAATATTTGTTTTAAATCTGTAAAATACGTCATTGCTACTTTAATAGGGATTACATTGAATCTATAGATTAATTTGAGTACTATGGACATTTTACCAATGTTAATCCTTCCAATCTATGAATACTTGCTTCCACTTATTTGTATTTTCCTTAATTTCTTTCTTCAGTGTTCCATAGTTTTCTAAGTGCAGACCTTTTACCTCCTTGGTTAAGTTTATTTCTAGGTACTTTATTTTCCTTGTTGCTGTAGTATATGGGATTCCACCCCCCCCAACCCCCCCAGTTTCTGTTTATGATATTTTATTGTTGGAGCACAAAAAATATCTTTGATTTCTGAATACTGACTTTGTGTCCTGCTACTTTGCCAGATTCACTTATTAGGTCTAGTAGTTCTTTGGTGGAGCCTATAGGGTTTTCTATGTACACCATCATGTCATCTGAAATTAATGACAGTCTTATTTCCTCCTTTCCTATTTGGATGCCTTTTATTTCTTTTCCTTGACTGATCACTATGCCTGGAAGTTCCAATGCTATGTTGAATAAAAATGGTGCAAGCAGACACCCTTGTATTGTTCCTGATCTTAGGGGGAAAGCTTTCAGTTTTTGCCCATTAAGTCTGATGTTGGTTATGGTTTTGTCATGTATGTTCTATATTCTGTTGTTGAGGTATGCTCCCTCTATTTTCACTTTGCTGAGCATGTGTATCATAAATGGGTACTGTACTTTACAAATGATTTTTCAGCATCTATCGATATGATCGTGCAATTTTTGTCTTTTATTTTGTTTATGGGGTCTATTTACAGTTATTGATTTGTGAATATTATTGCATCCTTGTATCCCTGGAATGAATCCCACTTGATCATGGTGTATGATCTTTTTAATATATTGCTGGTTCTGGTTTGCCAATATTTTGTTGAGAATTTTAGCATCTATAGTCATCAAACTATAAGCTTATAGTTTTCTTTCTTTGTTGTATTTTGACCTGGTTTTGGGATTAGGATAATACTGGCCTCATTAAAAGAGTTTGATCAAAAGGCAATTCCATTTTTAGTTTTTTAAGGAAACCCCATACTGTTTTCCACAGTGGCTGCACCAGCCTACATTCCCACCAACAGTGTTTGAGGGTTCCCTTTGCCCCGCATCCTCGCCAACACTTGTTGTTTGTTGATTTGCTGATGATTGCCATTCTGACAGGTGTGAAGTGGTATCTTATTGTAGTTTTAATTTGCATCTCTCTGATGACTAGTGATGTTGAGCATTCTTTCATATGCCTCTGGACCCTTTGTATATGAGCAAAACTAACAACAAGCAAAACAGAACCAAGTATATGAATACAAGGAATAGGCCTTCAGTGGTCAGGGGGAAAGGGGTTTGGGGGAGAGGGGAGACAGAGGCAAGAAAGGGGAGCAGCTTAGACAAGAACCTAGTATAAAGGAACCATGGACATGGACAACAGGTGGGATTGACTTTGGGGGGAATGGGTGGGTGGGGAGGGAGACAGAGGGGAGCAAAAAGGGGATGGATGTAATACAACAACAATAAAATTTAAAAAAAAAAAAGAGTTTGAGGGTCTTCCCTCTTCTTGAATTTTTTGGAATAGTTTGAGAAAGACAGGAGTTGGTTCTTCCCTAAATGTTTGGTAAAATTCACCTGTGAAGCCATCCAGTCCTGGGCTTTTGTGTGCCGGGAATTTTTTTGCTTGCTGCTTCAATTTTACAAGTTGTTATCGGTCTATTTAGGTTTTCTCTTTCTTCCTGATTTAGTTTTAGAAGATTGTTTGTTTCTAGAACTTTGTCCATTTCATCCTGATTGTCCAGTTTCTTAGCATATAGTTGTCCATAGTAATTTCTTACATTCCTTTGTATATCTGTAGTATAGATTGTAATTTCTGCTCTTTTGTTTCTGATTTTATTTATTTGGGTCCTCTCTCTTTTTTCTTGATCAGTCTGGTTAAAGGCTTGTAGATTTTGTTTATCTTTTCAAAGAAACAGCTCTTAGAATTATTGATCCTTTGAATTATTCTTTTTGTCTCTATGTCACTTAATTGTGCTCTGATTTTCATTATTTCCTTCCTTCTACTCACTTTGGGCTTTCTTTGTGGTTGCTCCTCTAGTTCTTGTAGATTTAGGGTTAGTCTGTTTATTTGAGATTTTCTATCTTTTTTAGGTAGGCCTGTATTGCTATAAACTTCCCTCTTGGAACTGTCTTTGTTGTGTCCTGTATGTTTTGGGATATTGTGTGTTCATTTTTGTTTGTTCCCAGATACTTTTTGATATTGTCATTGATCTTATTGTTAACCTATTCATTATTTATTGGCATGTTATTCAATCTCCATGGATTGGAATA
This sequence comes from Noctilio leporinus, assembly GCA_004026585.1. Lineage (NCBI taxonomy): Eukaryota > Metazoa > Chordata > Mammalia > Chiroptera > Noctilionidae > Noctilio > Noctilio leporinus. The sequence continues at coordinate 48,339 of PVIW01007438.1, forward strand.
TTTTTAAGTTTTTTCCTTGAGGTTAATTTCTAATTTCAAGCCATTGTGATCCAAGAAGATGCCTGATATAATTTCAATTTTCTTGAATTTGTTGAGGCTTGCTTTGTATCCTACCATGTGGTCTATTTTTGAGAATGTTCCATGTGTATTTGAAAAGAATGTATATTTTGCATTTCGGGGGTGAAAGTTTCTGTATAAATTTGACAATATGCATATCTAACAAAGATTTCTATCCAGATTATATAAATAACAGGTACAAATCAATAAAAAAGGACAACCCATTTTTAAATGGGAAAAAGTCTTAGACAACTTTATAGAGAAGATTCCTCAGTGACCAGTAAGTATATGAAAAGATGCTCAACATCAAGTTATAATAGAATTATAAATTAACACCACAATGACCCATAAGCATGTGGTTCAATTGGTTGTAGCATCATCCCATACACCAAAAGGTTGCAGGTTTGATCACAGGTTAGGGCATACACCTCAGTTATGGGTTTGATCCCTGGTCAGAGAGCATAATTTCTCTCTCTCTTCTTTCCTATCCCCCCTTTTTCTTTCTCTAAAATCAATATTACTCAGAAGATGGTTTTTTAAAAAGTGAGATTATATTACATACATATGAGAATGGCAAATACCTTAAAAAGTGACCATTCCTAAAATTGTCAAGGATGTGGAACAACTACTCCCATAAACTTTGATGGGAATTATAAAATTGTTCAACCAACCACTCTACTTGGTTGAATAGCATCCCCACCCCCACATTCATGTCCACCTAGAATCTCAGAATGTGACCTTATTTGAAATTAGTGTCTTTGCAGGTGTATTCAAATTAAAATAAGGTCATGGATTAGGATGGGCCCTAAATCCAATGACTGATGTCCTTGGAGGGAAATTGAAACATAGGTATAGAGGAGACATACAGGAAGGAAGTCATGTGGAGATGGTGGCAGAGATTGAAATTCTGCTGCCACAGCCAAGGACTGTCAGCAACCAGCAGAAACTGGAATAAGCGGCAGGGAAAGATTTCTTTCTACAGCCTTCAAAGGGATCTTGGCCATGACAAAGTGTTGATATCATATGAATGAGTTGAGCAGTTCTGGATGCCTGAACCCTGAGAAAATGCATTTATGTTGTTTTAATCCACCCAGTTTGTGGTACTTTGTTCTGGCAGTCCTAGGAAACTAACACAACCACTTTAGAAAACTGGCAATTTCTTATAACCTCAAACATACACACCTACTTAATACCTAGCAAATCCACTCCTAGATATTAACCAAAAGAAATGAAAGCCAAAGCTAGACCACCAACTTACACCATACACCAGAATAAACTCAGGATGGATAAAAGACTTAAACATAAGCTGCGCCACCATAAAAGCCCTAGAGGAAAACGTAGGCAGTAAAATTGCAGATATCCCATGCAGCACTATTTTCACCAATATTTCTCCCAGGACAAGGAAAATAAAGGAACAAATAAATGGGACTACCTAAACTAAAATTTCTACTCAGCTAAAGAAAACATCAGCAAAATGAAAAGGGAACCAACCGTATGGGAAAACATATTTGTCAATGATACCTCAGACAAGGGTTTGATCTCCAAAATATATAAAGAATTTATATGACTCAACAGCAGAGAAACAAACAACCCAATTAAAAAATGGATAAAGGACCCAAACAGATACTTCTCCTAGGAGAACATACAAAACACCCAAAGGGCCCATATGAAAGAATGCTCAATATCAGTATCCATCAGCCAGATGCAAATTAAAACCACAATGAGAAACCATCTCACACAGGTCACAATGGCCATTGTTAACAAATCAACAAACAGCAAGTGCTGGGAAGGATGTAGAGAAAAGGGAACCCTGGTGCACTATTGTAGGAAATGCAGATTGGTGCAGCCACCATGGAAAATAGTATGGCATTTCCTCAAAAAATTAAAAATAGAACTGCCTTTGAATCCAGCAATCCCACTGCTAGGATTATACCCAAAGGACCCTGAAACACCAATTCAGAAGAACCTATGCACTCCTATGTTCGTAGCAGCATTATTTACAGTAGCCAAGTGCTGGAAACAGCCTAAGTGCCCATCAGTGGATGAATGGATCACAAAACTGTGGTACATTTACACAATGGAATACTACACAGCAGAAAGAAAGAAGGAACTCCTACCATTTTTGACAGCATGGATGGAACTGGAGAGTATTATTCTTAGTGAAATAAGCCAGGCATCAAAAGACAAGTCCCGCATGATTTCACCTAATACAGGAAACTAATGAACAAAACAAACAAACAAAATAGAACCAGAGACATGGAAACAAGGAAGAGCCTTTCAGTGTGCAGAGGGGAGGGGGGTGGGGGAGAAAGAGGCAAAGAAGGGGGACAGATTAGTCAAGGAACGAGTATAAATGCCCCCTGGACATGGACAACAAGGTGGAAATTGACTGCAGGAGAGGGGGTGGGGTAGGTGGGGCAGGGGAGAGCAATGGGGGGAAAATTGAGACTACTATAATACAACAACAATAAATTAATTTTAAAAAGATGATAAAATTTGATACTTTTAAGACAATGAAAATGAAAAACTTCCCCACAAGGGAAAAAAAAGAAAGAAATGAAAGTCTATGTCTACAAAAATACCTATATAAGAATGTTCATAGAAGCTTTAGTTACAATTGCTAAAATTGGTAACAAATACAAAGTCTAAGAAGGGAATGACTAAAAAGTTATATTTAGCTCTGGCTGGTGGCTCAGTGGAAAGGCCCCAGCCTGCAAACTCAAAGGTCCCTGGTTTGATTCCCAGCCAGGGCAACATAACCAGGTTGCAAGCCAGGTCTCCAGCCAGGTCTGTAGCTGGAGGCAGGTGGAAGGCAACCATACATTGAAGTTTCTCTCCCTCTCTGCCTCTCTCCCTTCCCCTCTCTCTAAAATTAATAAATAGAATCTTTTTAAAAAAGTTATATTTATGTAGTCAAATGCTTTTTAACAATAAAGAAGAACGAACTGCTGATATACTACATAGCATGGATGTGCATCAAAAATGAAAACTAAAACAGCAAAGGAAACCACGCACAATGCCTATTTATATTGGATGAGTGTATTGATATGACAGTCAAGGTCAGGCAAAATTATGCATGGGTAATAAAAGTCAGATCAGTGAGGGACAAGCTTGATCTGGAAGGACTGAAGAACCTACATCAGACTGCACAAGTTTTGGGTCCTGATTATGGTGGTGTTTACATTAGTTCATATACATGTGTCAAAGCTCACTAGACTTTTTACCTAAGTGGATGCATTCATTCAATGTTAACTTGTCAATAAAATTATTAATTTTATGCTTGAAGCATTTCATCATACCATATATTTGTCTCAATTAAAAAAAAAGAAAATTGTACTTTAATGTAATGAAAATTTTATCCCTTTTCTGTTTTTGAAAATTACATCAGCTTTCTGTCTTCTGAAATCACTTTGAATTCTTAGCAAGGGGGTGATTGTCACATAATTTATTTTTGTTCTCTCAGTTTTCCATTCTACCTTAAATGGGGGCATCCATATGCCTTATACTCTGTAAGAGTACACTTCTTTTTATATGTTAGTGAAGCTTTGGGTTTCCATTTCCTTAGTTGGGAGTATTTTAATAACTCATCAAGACATAATTTGCTCTGTTGGCTATTTTTTTAGTCAGGAACAGGCACTTACAAGAGCCAATCAAGTGCAAAATAAAAAAAATCCAATACCTCAAACTAAGAATACAGTTTTAAACAGCATTTAAAATGTTCTTAGATACTTTTTCAGATTGGAAGAATATACCGAAGTTAGCCTGTTGGAGAACAAAGAAACTACCAACTTCAGGTGGGCAGTACCCAGTCCCGGTCTGACAGCTTCTTGGCAAGTATTACATGTAGGAAGGAGGACCTGGAGGGAAGCACGGCCAGAGTGGGGGCAGGGAAAGGAGGCAGGGAGGCACCTGGAGGGACCTAAAGAAGCCACATTGCCAAACTGCTTATGTATGTATAGTGCAGCGCCAGCGCCATCATGTGGTCATCACTGGAATTTTAGAGGAAAAAACTAGTTACCCCATTACATTTGAAAAATGGAATAGTAAACCAAAGTCGTCCAAAGAGCCTGAAAAACCTCAAGAAGGATATCTCCCTGTAATTGTTTTCCATTTAGAAGCAGAAGGGATTCCTGACTTCTTAACTAGTAAAGCATCTGGAAACATGTTTGCTATCCACGTACCTATTTTTTGTTCCTTTATTCATCAAATATTTATAGACCTCTGTGCCAGACACTGTGGTAAGCAGTAGAAAGCAGGCAGCGTGTTCCAGTGAGGAATAAAAGCACCTGTGAACTAACCATAGAGCAATGTCATCAATTCTCTGATGCAGGAATGATGGGGACAAACCACTCCAGGAGCCCAAGGGGAACCTTTACTATTTGTCAGAGACGCTACCATGCCCCGTCCTCACTTGGGGCTGTAATTTCACTGTGGCTTGAAGACCTGTATTGATTCTATTACTCCCATCACTTGCCCGTACCCTTGATAAAACCTGGGTATAGTTGTTGATTAACTGGTTGCTTCAATAATTATTTATTGAGAGCCTACGGTGTGTCAAGCACTCTTATAAGTACTAGAGCATACAAATGCTGAGGAGAAGGACAGACCATGTGTCATCTGTCATTAAGCTAATGTGTGGGAAGTGAACTATCAAGGGAAATAAGTGTTAACTATATAAAATAAAGCTATTTTTTAAAAAAATTTTGCCTGCTAATATATTTTTTCATTGTGAATGTCCTACCCATTTTGTCCATTCCCCGCTTACAAGATTGTAAACAATTATTTCGAACTATTCCAAGTTAGTTTGAGATTTGAAATCGACCAGACTTCCTCAAGGGTTTTGGGAAATGGACTTCTTTTGTTGCCAAGGGCAGGTGGGTTTCACTCATCACTTAAGCCACAAAGAGGGAATTTAGGGTGAGACGTCTAACTTTGGCTCTATTTACGTTTTATGTGTCAGGTTCCCGTTGCAATCTCGGTTTCTCATGGCTGCTTTACGGCCATGCAGCTGGTAAACACGAACAGTCTGAGAATTTTACAATCAGGTGAGCAGATTGTCGGAAGTTGGCCAAGCTTGTGTCCCCGCCAGCCCCTGGCCTCAGCGTCACTGTCTCTGGACAGGGCAGAAGCCAGAGTCGCTTTCCTCTCGGCTCCGCGAGGGGGAGTCCAAGACTGCTTTCTCCTGGTCAGAAGTTGAAAGGAAAACGTCAATAATCTGAATGCAAAATGAAGCTAGAAGAAGATACGGGGTGCGTGAACAGAATATGTATATTTGTTAAAATGATGGCAAAAAGAAACCTATTGTATAGTCTGTTCTCAGGGAGCTGAGACTCTTGAGGAAACCATGCGCATCTCTTTTTGGGGTTATTTCACCAGGTTTCTCTCGCGCATGCTCGGCCTCTATAATTGGCGTATAAGAAGAGGTTGTCTTCCCCGCGAAAAATGCTTTGGAAAACACTCCTGCAGTCCTGTGTGTGCTAAATCACTGTAGACTTCATGTCAAGGAAGAGGACACCGGAAGCCCAGACTCTCTCCTTCAGACTCAACTACACCCCTGCATCACCCCCCACACCCCCCACCCATTACCCAGCCCAGGGCCCTAGGCCTGGAAACGTGTCAGCTTCCTGGAAGATTCCGGAAAGAACCTTCTGTTCAAATTTGCAGGGAGATTTTTTATTAAAATGAAGGTAGAGATTATGTTATTTTGTAAAAATATAATTAATTATACTTTTTATGCTGTGTCAACTTTATTTTTAGCTCCAGGTGTTTCAAACATTAAACACCAAACTGTCTTTATGCTCTTTATGAATTTGAAGAGAAAACATCTTCAAATTCATGGTATTATTTAAGAGGAGAAAGTCGCATAATCTTTTCCTTAAGATTTTATTCATTATTTTTAGAGAGATGGGTAGGGAAGGAGGATGAAAGGGAGAGAAACATCAATGTGTGGTTGCCTTTCACCTGTCTCCAGCTGGGGACCTGGCTGGTGACCTGGTTATGTGCCCTGACTGGGAATCGAACCAGTGGCCCTTGGGTTCGCAGGCCCATCTACTGAGCCACCAGCCAGGGCTAAAGTTGCATACTCATAAACAAAGAAGCCACAGAGTAGAAATTTGGATCAATAATGGAAAATACCTTATGCCTGAAGGTTTCCGTACATCTGAGTTGTTTGCAGTGCGAAAAAATGTACAGTCTACATACATTTGATAACAAAATTGAGATATTGTAGAAGTTCTTCCATGTATCTGTTTTAAACAGAGACATAAATCTACTCTGTATGTGCTTGTACATAGGCTATAACAGTTATGTATCTTTTAAACAGATGTGATTAGTCTGTAATACAAAAAGTTCAGTAAAAGAACTGATCGTTGATTTAAAATATAGATTAAAAATATTTTTCAGACACTAAAATGTCACTCAAAAGCAAGTCTTGCAATTTTATTTTTAAGGTTTTTGCATGTAAAACACATGAACCAAATCACTTTCCCTTTCGAAAAAGAAACTGTGCTGTTTTCATCTGAGCAGATGCCTCTTCAGGGCACTAACTGCCTCCAGAAAACCATCATTGGTGGAACAGATGAAGCAGCCTGGCTGCACAACAGAACAGGATGACCTGACGAGATAATCCTTCCCTTTGTGAAGGGCCACTTTGAGAGACAGGCTGGATTAACGGGCATGAATTTTTAAACTAGCAGTTCACAAACAGCTTTGCAATTTTACTGTAACAATAACTGCAGAACATTCTGATGTCAAATAGGTTTGTCTATTAAAAATGGTTAATGTCCTCATAGTCATATATTTTTTGGAGAACTTATTGCCTTAACATTTCCCTAGCCTTAACCCTAACTCTAAGGTGTCTGAGCTGAGTCTGATGAAGATCATCAATAATGGAAACAGCTGACGTAGAATGTAGAATCTTTAGGAATAAAGTACACTTCTTCCTCCACTCATCTCTTTGAACCTCTCTATGTTACAATAATGGTCTAATTAATCAAGTGTCACACACAAAAAATAATACTGTTTTGTTCACAAGGCAACAGTGTAGTGTATCATGTCTTTAATATGCTATTTTTTTTCTGAGCTTGGATTTGAAAATTAAAATATAAACCCCATAGCAGTATGCATTATTTGCTCATTCTCATGAAGAATAAGAAGGCTTTTATAATTAAATATTGAGAATAAAAAGAGTTATTTGCAGATTATTACTCCAGCTCATTGCTTTAAAAGTTCTTTATCCATGTCATTTAAAAACAATAATTACAACAATAAAAACAAGAACATAACTGTGGTCCTAGAAAACACTGTATACCAGATACTGTTTTAAACATCTCCTGTCTACTAATTTTTTTAACCCTTGCAACAACGTTACAAGGTCAGTATTATTGCCCTTTTATAGAAGAGGAGGGTGAGTCCCAGAAAGCAGAAGTAACTTGCCTAGTCACACAGAGTGCAGAGGCAGGACAGAGTTTTGTTTGACATTCTTAACCTTTGTGCTAAACTCATCCTGTCTCCCATCTTTCTCCCTAGGCCTGGGATGTCCCTTCTACTTCAGATTGGGCTGCAGAACATCTCTTTTGAAAAACCTACCAAAGAGTCAAACTCAGCATGTTCCACACTGAGTGGAGACCGCCCCAGGTAGCTGTTGCCTCCATCCTTAACTTTAAATTAATCATCTCACCTACTTCCCAGTTCTGATAAAGATGCCATCAGGCCTCTCTCTTCTTTCCCTGCTGGTGTCTGCTACCTGTTGGGTCCTGTCCTCTACCTGTGAAATAGCTTTAGCCTCTCTTTCCTCTTCCTATTCCATGTCCCATTCTCTCTGAGACACTGATTACCTTTACTTAGCCTTTTAAAATTTACCTTGAATGGCTCTTGCTATCTCTATTGCCCTAATTCATCCCAATGAACCCACTCAAACATACTTCCAATTATTCCTGCTAAGAAGACCCTGGTAGCTTGCCTGTATAAACTAAAGAGTAAACTAAGTCTCCACTCCTAGCCATGCCTTTCATAACCTCAACTTTTTAAAAAATTCTCATTGCTATTTCATCTCTCTGTCCTTGCCTATACTTTGTAAGGTATTTAATTTTCAATTGTTATTTCTGATCCACCATCTAAATACCAACCCACTGCTTCCAGTTCACCAGTCCACGTTTCCCTGTGTTCCAGATGAGATATCCACTTACTGGGCAAGGTCTTTTTCCTCATTCTTCACATCTCCCCCTTTGTCTTTGCCCCTTCCACTGTTTCGTGGTTCAAACATCCTTGATTAAGCTAGAATAGTTGTCTCATGACTAGTCTTCATAGCTCTATATTCTCCTTCATTGTACCCACTCAGCACTATCACTGTCAGGGCAACAATCTCAAAACACATACTTGTTCCTTGTGAATTTTCTGTTCATCAATTAAAATCATTCCTGGCTACTATAGATCAAATTCCAAACAGGCTGCCATATGGCACAACTACAGGAAGCCCATTTAGGTTTAAGTCTGTGGGAGTCTTCAAACTCAGTTTGGTCTTAGGCAATATTTTGAGAACCAATAGTAAAATGTTATTATATCACAACCTGCTCTGCTCCTCCATCCCCAACCCCCACACACAGGTCCACGCCTTCACCCAAACACCATCATCATATTCAGGCAGATAGGGGAAGCATTGCATTAAAAGCATTCTCTTTGCTATAGGACTTCCAAGGGTCTTTAATAGGTTGCGTGTGTTAAGAATTTTCCAAAGGAATCTCTATGGAAAAGGGTTTTATATTTTTATTTCCTTCTCAATCACTCTTCAGTATTTCCCAAGACATCATCATTCTGCAACATAGAGCCCTATACCCTCCCTGCCCCAGTCCTTGTGGCTGTCAAATGGCACCTGCCCAGAAAGGCCTTCTCTGGCCATCTTGGCTAAAGCTGCCATCCCCTGCTTGGGCCAGTATTTTTTTTTTTTCATAACACATATCACAACTTGATGTATTGCTTGTTGTTTTACCTTACCTGTTTGTTGTTCTTTTTTCCTCTAAGATGTAAGACCCAAGGGAACTGGCATTCTCCACCTAGGATAGTGCCTGACACACTTAATACAGTTTTCTGCTTTGAAGCATTGTCTGTCCCCACCAAAAGCCTCGCTTGTACCCATCTTTGTGTCTCTCAACCCAACTCACTGACTTTAGGCTTATGTTACAAAGCTGAAATAAGTTTTCTCATCTCTGATATTTCCCTTGATGGCCTGGCTCATCCCAAAGTGATAGATGTTCTTCATCTGAACTTCTGTAATGTTAGCACCTGGACAATTCTGTTTCGAAGAGTGAAAGATTGTTTTTTACACAAGAATACTATCTTATTTTCCTAACTATATTGTATTTGCCTCATGCCTTAGACTTGGTACCATACTTTGGGTCTCTGATCATGTAGCAAATAGGGCTTCTCAGGTAAGCAATCAATGTCTATTACTTGATTAACTAAATCTTCTGAGTCTACCACCTGGCAGGAGGCAATTCCATGATCACATGTGGCATGGCTGGGTGGGCTCTATCCTAGCAGGAAGCACCACCCATGCTGGGAAGGAGGTAGACAGAAGGTTTCTATAGAAAAGAATCTGTCAGGCTTGTGTTTGGCTGTCCTGTATACACTGCTTTCTGACATTTTCAGGTGTTTGGTAAGTCAGTGCATATGTGAAACAGTAGCTATGTGGAACAGAGGCAGAGGGAAGAAGTCTTCTGTTCTGTCCTTCGGAAAAGGAATTGAAGGGGTATGATTTGCTATGGAGAATAGGGATGAGGATCTTATTGGGTAACAAAGGAAAAGTTGCCTCTTTTCAGTCTCCAGATAGGTATTTTGCAGTTACATGGCAATTTTGTTACATGGATGGGGTGTGCTGTTTAGGAAACCTGTTTCTTTACGAAATGATTAATTTGCAATATTTCAAAATGTTTCTACTCACATTATTTCATGTAAAATATGACAGAGAGAATATGGGAGACATAACTGATCAAGTACTTCTGAGGCCAAGAGATTTTACAGATTGAATATGATACAGTGGCTTCTGTTTGAGTAAAGATGCTACACATTCTCACCTTTAATTTTTATAAATAATCTTTTTTTAAAGATATTTTTAATTATCATTTTTAGAGAGAGGGGAAGGGAGGGAGGCAGAGAGGAAAAGAAACATCAATGTATGGTTGCCTTTCACCTGCCTCCAGCTACGGACCTGGCTTGCAACCTGGTTATGTGCCCTGGCTGGGAATCACCTTAAATTTTTTTTCTTATTCTCAGAAATAGCTATGATTGGAATAAATGAGGGCAAAGTGGCATAATGAAGAAGTAAAGGGAACGGGAAGTTTGGGACCTAATAAAACAGTGTGATTGAAAAATCTCATTTCGTGTGTGCATAGTCTTAAGCTCAGCAGAAAGAATCAAACCGTTCTGACATGAGGGCCCTTGACTCGAGATGCTACTTCCTTTAACAAGTCAATTGCCGTGTGTGTTTCCGTAAGTGACAAATGGGAATCCACCTGTGAAATCATGGCAGCCATTCCGTTTCTTCCTTTTCTTTAGAAATGAGATGTTCTTTGCTTAGACAGGTTAAAGTGTTGGCCCTTCATCCCAATAATGTGGATTAGGAGCATCTGGAGAATGTACCCTTGTTTTTTATGCATGGAAAGCTTGGAAGACTCAGTGATTTAAAACTTCTGTGGATTTTTACACACTGTCCAATTTCTTCAGTTGAATTTTATTTCCTTTGGAACATTTAGGTGATGATGTAATATGCCACATATGAAACTTTTCTTTTTCTTTCTGTTTTTAGACACATATGAAACTTTTCCAATGAAGGAAAGCCAGTATCTCTGCTGCGTGTCACATCCCATCACCGGCAGGAGCACGATTTGGAGCAGAACCCACCTCCTCTGGAAGGCCTTGCCTGGGTGCTCAGTTCAGCCTGTATCAGACCATCTCAGCCTTGCCTAGGACCTTAAGATCGAAACTTCCCACAGGTGGGTTCTGCAGAGCTCTAGCACTTTGAGATATTCCAGGAAAAACATGTGTGGGTTCATCCAACAATTTGAGGAATTGTGGAATTCAAAACCTTTTGGAAACTCACAAGATTACTAGTGTATTAAGGCTTTGAGAAATTGCTAGAGCTTTGCAGAATTGGGTCTGTCCTGTTTTCTGTACTGACCTGAACTCATCATTCTTATCTCTCTTTCGCTGTCTGGTCTCTGACCATACTGGCCTTCTCGTCACTCTTCGCCCACACCTGACTGCCTCTGCACATGATGTTCACTCCACCTGAACCCCCCCCCCCCGCCCCCCTCCTGCATACCTACTTTGGTACCTCTCTTACCTTCTCTGTCTTTTGTGAAATATCACCTTCTCGGTGAAACTTCCTTGATTACCTTGTTTAATTTCACATACTATTCCCTGCTGGCATTTTCTATTGACCTTTTCTGTTTTCTAGCTCTCCATCACTCTAATCACCATTAGTGCAATAACACTGCATTAACAGCCTCAAATTTTCATGGTATTTGATCATAAACACTTATTTATTTTTAAGTATATTTTATTGGTTATGCTGTTACAGTTGTCCCACTTTCTTTTCCCTTTTCTCCCCTTCACACAGGGCCTCCACCTTCCCTCCGACAATCCCACCCACTTTAGTTCATATCTATGGGTTGTACATATAAGTTCTTTTGTTTCATCTTTACCTCTATTATTCTTAACTTCCCCCTGCCTATAATTATGTTTCCTAATCCCTGCACCATTTCCCCCTTTCTCCCGCTTCCCCCTCCTAGCTGATAATCTTCCCAATGATCTCCATACCTATGACTCTGATCCTAATGTGGTTGCTTGCTTAGGTTGTTTTTATTTTTATATTTTTAGATTATGCTGTTGATAGTTATCAGTTTATTGTCATTTTAATGTTCATAGATCTGATCCTCTTTTGCTTAAGTAAGTCCTGCTAACATTTCGTATAATAATGGCTTGGTGTTGATGAATTCCTTTAGCTTTACCTTGTCTGGGAAGCCACTTTATATGCCCTTAGATTCTAAATGATAGCTTTGCTGAATAGACTAATCTTGGTTGCAGGTCCCTGCTTTTCATCAGTTTGAATAATTCTTGCCAGTCCTTTCTTGCCTGAAAAGTTTCTTTAGAGAAATTAGCTGATGATCTTATAGGAACCCCTTTGTAGGTAACTCTCATCTTTTCTCTTGCTGCTTTTAAGATTCTGTCTTTATCTTTAACTTTTGGCATTTTACTTAGGATGTGTCTCAGTGTGGTCCTCGTTGGGTATAACTTGTTTTGGACTCTGTGCTTCCTGGACTTACATGTCTATTTCCTTCACCAAACTTGGGGAGTTTTCCTTCATTACTTTTTTCACATAAGTTTTCAATTTCTTGCTCTTCCTCTTCTCCTTCTGGGCCCCCTATGATTTGGATGTTGGCACATTAAAAGTCATCCCACAGGCTTCTAAGCCTCTCCTCATTTCTTTTCAGTCCTTGTTTCCTCATTCTGTAGAGGTTGACTATTTATTTCTTCCTTATGTTCCAAATCATTGATTTAAACCCTGGTTTCCTTCCCTTCACCATTGATATTGTGTGCATTTTTCTTTGTTTCACTTAGCATAGCCTTAACATCTTCCCTTCTATGTTGGCCATACTCAAGTATATATGCCAAGCCTATGAGCATCTTTATCACCAGCAATTTGAACTCTGCATCTGTTAGGTTGGCTATCTCCTTGTTGCCTAGTTCCCTGACTGGAACCTTGATCTGTTTCTTTTGGAGAGCCATACTTCCCTGTCTCCTCAATTTGACAAGCTCCTGTGTTTGCCTCTGTGTCTTAGGTATAGCTGTCACACCTGTTATATCATAAGAGGTGGAGCTTTAGGTATTTGTCAGTCTGGGGTGACCTATTTCACCATGTTGTGGCTCTGTATGTGGAGAAGGGGTCTGAGAGGGAACAATGCTGCTTGCTTAGCACTTGCGCCTTTTCCAGTTACCTCTCCTGCTTCCCCTATGGGACTGGTGCCTCTCTAGCTATTGCCCTGGCCATGATTCCTGAGTGGGTGGGTCTGTGGACATTCGAGGACTATGGGGGCCTCTAAATAAGTGAACTCTGCTAAGAGACCAGCAGTTTATTCTTCCTGCCCCCCACCCCCAAATCACCACTGGTTTTCACAGTCAGAAGTAATGAGGCTGTATTTTCCCTCCTGGCACTGGAACCATGAGCTTCGCAGTCTCATGCCAGGAGAGCTCTCCTGGTGTCCCTACTTTTTTCTTAATGTATACTGAGCTTTCCACCAGCTGACCCTAGCTGTTCTCTTACCACAGCCATTGGGCCACCAAACTATGTTCTCTCTGTTCTGGCTCCGGCCCTTCTACCTTTATGGATGAGTATTGCTTCTTTATATCTTTGTTTGGTGGACTTCCATGTAGCTCATTTTTCTGGAATTTCTGGTTGTCTCTAGTTTTGAGGTAGTTGTATTCCTTTTAGTTGTGGAGGGAGACATAGCCTGTCTACCTACTCCTCCATCTTGGCTGAAAGTCCTCAATTGTAAACATTTATTTAGCTTCCAAAGGATAGCATTTATCTAATTTGTTCTGGGTTCTTGGATGTGTCTGTGGCCAACCATGGGTCATCTAGACAGCTCCACTGGTATAGCCTAGGCTTATTCACATATCTCCTGGATGTTGGCTAATGTAGGAGGGTGCCCATGAGATGTCTGGCATATGTGGCTCTGCAGCATGTGTCTCTCATCCTTCTACACGCTAGTAGAGGCATCCTTTCTTGATATCACAGAGAATCAAGAGCTAGCAAGCCTTTCAATGTGCTCACCTCAGTTTGCTAATGTCCTATTGGCAAAAGCAGCTTACATGACCAAGCACAGGATCAGAGCAAGCATGCACTACAATAGCACACAGCTAAGGATATGGATAGTGTAAGAAAAAAACAATTTTAGTCATTTTTGTAAACTACCATATGCATTGGAACTTGTACTTAGTTTTTGTTTCCCATTACTAGAATATAAACTCTATGAAAGCTTTATTTTTTAAAATCTGTTTTGTTGACCACTTTATCTTTATTCTACTTACCTAGATCTGCACCCAGCACATAGGTTGTACTCAATAAGCATTTGCTCAATGAATGAATACCTAAAATAAACCCATTTAAGTTTATTTAATTTATTATTTTATTTTTCTTTTTAAAGATTTTATTTATTACTTTTAGAGAGAGAGGAAGGAAGAGAGGCTGAGAAAGAGAGAAACATCAATGTATGGTTGCTTTTAACCTGCCTCTAGTTATGGACCTGGCTGGAGACCTGGCTTCCAACCTGGTTATATGCCCTGGCTGGGGAATCAAACCAGCGGCGACCTTTGGGTTCACAGGCTGGCATCTTATCCACTGTGCTACCAGCCAGGGCTAACTTATTATTTTCAAATGTATTTTTCAATAGATTCATTTTTTTTTTTTTTTAGTGGAAATACATATAGAATCTCATTTGAAATCAAATATGCCTTTCTTACTGAGAATGTAAACTCTGATAATTAATGGCAAATTATGACTCTTACTAATAGGAGAAATCTTCCAGTATTTATTTTGCCTTCTTTCATTCAACTAAGATTTACTAAGTGACTTTAATGTACCAGGTTATGTACTGATGCTAGCAGAGAGAAAAAACACAGCCCCAGCCTTTGGGAAATCTCAGTTGAGTTGAAGAACAAATCCATATATGATATGCTCCATTAAACATTATTAAAATAGTTCCCAAGTAACTACACAAAGAAAAAAGGGTTCAAATGTACCATCAGATATTAGATCAAGTATTCTAACTTTGGTCTCTATTACCTAGTCTGATGAAGTTATTCTTCTAATACATTCTTATTTCTAACATTTCTGCTCACACCATTTAGTCTCTTCATTCATTCTTTCACATACAGTATTTACTCTTCTCTTCTCTCTGAATCCTACCCATCCTTTAAGTCTGACCAGCCATGGAACATTCTCTGACTGAGTTACTTACAGTTTTCTCTGAATTTGTTTGAATGCCTTTGTATTTATTGCCTACATCATATTAATATGTGATTCCTGGAAATATCTCATCTACTATTTTTTAATAGGTTAATTTTTAAATCCTCACTAATGATATGTTTTTATTATATTGATTTTAACAAAAGAGGATGAGAGAGAGAAGGAGAGAGAGAAAAAAGCATTGATGTGAGAGGGAAACATTGATTAGTTACCTCCCTTAAACCTCTGACTTGGATCAAACCCACAACCTAGGTATGTACCCTGACCAGGGATTAAACCAGCAACATTTTTGGTTTACAGGATGACACTCCAACCAACTGAGCTGCCTGGCCAGTACTAGAAAGCTATTTATTTCTCCTATTGTTCACCTTGTCACATGTGGATATCTTTTCTTTTCAAAGATTTCATAACCATCTTGAAAGCAGAGACTTTATTTCTTTCTTGGAATTGCTAAATATAATGCTCACCATAATGGGTACTCCAATAATTAATTAGAAGGATATGCTGAAAACTGAAAATTTTCATCATTATCACTCATCACCAAATTATGATGAGTTCTGATAATACACATGTGGGCTATTGGCTAGTAGTATAGAAATATTTGTGCTTAGGATTGGTGCTTTATATACTACCCTTATCTATGTTGAAAACCAGTGAATGCTTTATATAAAACTATAACCACAAACCAATATTTTTAACAGACAAAGACAAAAACTGGCAATTTTTTAAAAAATATTTTATTTTTTATTTTCAGACTGAAAGGCAGAGAAGGAGGAAGAAAGGGAGAGAAGCATCAATGTATGGTTGCCTTTCACCTGCTTCCAGCTATAGACCTGGCTAGAGACCTGGCTTGCAACCTGGTTATGTGCCCTGGCTGGGGAATCAAACCAGCGATCATTGGGTTTGCAGGTTGACACCTGTCCACTGAGCCACCAGCCAGAGTGTAAAACTGGCAACTTTAAATAGAGTTTGGAAATGAATAAGAGAAAATTAAAAAATGCCAAACTATAAATGCACAAGAAATAAAGGTATTTCTGTATTGACAAAGAAGATGTTAGGAAAAGGGAATAGAGAAAAGCAAAGATGAGTTACCTGATGTTCCGTGGCTCCAGGGCAAAGCAGTGGAGCATTTATCTTTCAATCAGTTTTAAAATTTCTACACACCTGCATTACCTATCCATCATCCCTGTGAAATTGCCCTTTAGGGGTAAATTCTGGTTAACATGGCACTTGATGTATGGGAAACTCCCAAATAAACCACAAAACTAACAAGTCAATTTATTAGAAGAATTTGAATCTGACATTTGACTTGGATGCCTTTGAAAAGGCAGAAAGCAATTCCATCAAATATTTTGAGTACTATACATACTGATAAAAATTATGCCAGAAGTCATAGCAATGATGATAAGAAAAGGGAAATTATTAGTTTACTCATATTCATAGTAATTAAGATAAACTCATCTATTCAAATCCTATTAAGGACCATATCTCACTCAACATGTCTCTGGGTAGGTTTAGGCTATAGGTCATTCCAAACTCCCTTTTATCCAATTCTGCATTCTCTAAGAAACTTCTTACACTCATTCATGGGAATCACATATTAGGGAGGGGATGTGTGTACAGCTGACAGATTAAACAATTGCTTATAAAGTTACTTCCCAATTTAAATGAATATATTTGATTGGAAGTCTCATTGGCATTTGCATAATGAGTCATTCATTTTTTATTCTTTTAAAAATGTGCTTACTATGGATGTTTCCCACTTGCATGATCGAGAAAGCTGGTGCTGGACTCAGAGAGAAATCACAAAGGTCAGAGTCCAAACCTAAAATAATTTCTTTACCTCAAGAATTGGTGCCAACTATAAACATAAGCAAAAACACACATATGCTAGAACACATATAATTTAAAAAATATAAATGTTATTTTTGCCATATTTTATAAACTTGAACCTCTTTCATGGTCATTTTTATCTTTTACCCTATATGCAGATATTATAAGGAAAAAGATTGAGTTATTTGATTATATTAAAATCAGCCTAGTGCTAGCTAATGCAATAAGACAAGGAAAGGAAAAACAATAGTGTATATATTGTGAAGGAAGAATGAAAATTATTGTGGTTCAGAGGTGAAATGATCATTTTTGTAGAAAACTCAGGGAATTATCAGAATAACCTCTAGGTCTAATGAGCAATTATAATGAGGTTGTACGATACAAAGTTAATGAACAGAAGTCAATCTTTTGCTAGTGATGCAAAGATGAAATTTGAAGTGGAAAACACAATGCCATTTACATTAGCACCCCCAAAAGTGAAACACTTAGGTTATACATTTAACAAATATGCACAGGATCTGTATAATAAAAGTTACAAACAAATCTCTGATGAATGAAATCAAAGAAGAACTAAATAAAGGATATAAAAATTAATATTGTCAAAATGTCATTTATTCCCAAAATGATAAATAGATTCAGTGCAATATCAATCAAAATCTCTCCCAATTATTTTGTGGATATTGAAAAACTAATCCTAGTCTATGGCCATACCAGCCTGAACATGACCAATCTCATCTGAAAAACTGATCCTAAAGTTTATATGGAAAAGTAAAAGACCCCAGATAGCCAACACAATATTGAAGGGGAAGAACCAAGTTGGAGGACTGACACTACCTGATTTCAGGATTTATTACAATTACTACAATCTAATCAAGACAGTGTAGTACTGATGAAAGAATAGACAAATAGATCAAAACAAATGAATAGAGAGCCTAGAAATAAGCCCATGGAGCAAAGATAATCTTTGCAACAGTTTGTTCTAGGACAATAGGACATCCACATGTGAAACATGAATCTATGCACAAATCTTACAACCATCATTAAATTAAAATTGTTCATAAACTTATGAATGTAAATACAAAACACAAAACTGGAAAACTAGAAAATAACATGGGAGAAAACCTAGGTGACTGTGGGCAGATTGATGACTTTTTAGATACAACAGCAAAGACATGATACATGAAAGAACTAATTGATAAACTGGAATTTCATTAAGATGAGAAGCTTCTGATTTATGAAAAATGATGCCAAGAGAATGGGAAGGTAAGCCATGAACTGGAAGCAAATATTTGCAAAAAGGATTAACATACAAAATACACAAAGAATTCTTAAAACTCACCAATAAGAACCGAATCAAAATATGAGCCAAAGACCTTAGCAGACACATCACCAAGGAAGCTATACAGATGACAAATAATTATATGAAAAGATGTTTCACATCATATATCATCAGGGAAATGCAAATTACAACAATGAAATACTGCTATGCACCTATTTCAATGACAAAAATCCAAAACATTGATGTCAAATGCTGGTGAGCATGTGGTAAGAACGCAAAATGGTATAGCCACTTTATTGATAAGATATTTTGGCAATTTCTTACAAAACTAAATATACTCTCACCATATGATACACTAATCTTATGCTCCTTGGTATTTACTCAAAGGAGTTGAAAACATGTGTCTGTATAAAAACCTGCACACTGGTGTTTATAGCAGCTTTATTTATAATTTTCCAAACTTGGAAGCAACTAAAAAGTCCCTCAGTTAGGTGACTGGGTAAATAAACTGTTGTACATTTAGTCAATCAAATGTTATTCAGTGCTAAAAAGAAATGAGCTTTCAGGCCATGAGAAGATAAGAAGGAACCTGATATGCATATCACTGAGTGAAAAAGGCCAATCTGCAGTCTATATACTGCATGACTTCAATCAATACATTATATGACTACAAAAGGCAAAACTATGGAGACAGTACCAAGGTCAGTGGTTTGTAGGTTTTGGGGCAGAGGGGATTTGGGGAGGGTTGCATAATAAAGAGAATTTTTAGGGCTCTTTTTGATATCATATTTTGGACAGCATTTTTATACCGTTTTTTTTTTTTTTATTAGTTTCTGCCAACTTATTATGAAACATTCAGTTTGAGATTTTTCAGGACAGAATAAAGAAGTACAACTTAGTTATTTCATATTTCTCTCTCGCATGAAAATGGAAGGTATTTAGTCATTAAAGACCAGTGTAGAAGTATATACATATATCTTTTATAGTGAAGCATTTAGATATATGGAGAAATTTATTTTCTGTATTATTGTCTCTGGCAAGGAGTTTCTCAAGGAACTCCAAGATATCCCTGCTGTGTGTTCTTGGTTTATTGAACCTCCAAGTTTCTGGTGTAAGCTGTTGAAGGACATTCAAAGAAAATATATGTATTCCATTTAATTTGATAGGAAGATTTGCATTTTGCAGAAAAAATAATTACATGTTGTAATTTGACTTTAAGCTTTTGCACACCCTTTTTAACTTTGATTAATACCATAGGACATCTTAAGGGCCATTTAATTACTTTGTATGGTCAGATAAACTTGGCCTTCCCAGGGAAAGGGCTCTCCTAGTGGGACAAAGTGGGCATGGTGTGTGAACTGTATTATTGGGATTGCTGTGCATGTACCCTATCTGATGGGTCTAATCCAGTGAAGCCTCCTGGATCATCACACTTGCCCAAAGGCACATTTTGAATGCCATGAATTAGTATTCATTCAATGTATTATTTCCTAACAGCAACCTAACACCCAGCTTTGAAAAGAAAAAACATATTAGGAACTTGTAATTTTCAAAATAGAAATAAAACACATCTGTTCCCTAATCTGGACTTTCTTCCCCTTAGTTAGAATTCACAAAGTAACTATAATTTTTCTTTGTCTTGTTCTTACATTAGTCATTGTTGGTGAAGTTTCTCAATTGGAGAGAAAAGTAAAAACATTGTTGGGAAAATTTACTTTTTCTAAGAATTTGCTGCTTTCCTCATAAAGCACATTTATAACTAACATATAAATGTCATAGTTTAATCATAAGTACACTCATAAGAGGAAGTGAGCATGCTAAATTAACAATAATAAAGCTTGATGTGACATACATTTTATGTTCAATTTAGAAGCAGGCAACCAGAGACACTGAAGTGGCACAGACATTCAGACTAGGCACCATCTCAACTAGAATGCAGAGTTTCTGTGATGAGTGCTCAGGACAACTCTCACCCATAGTAACCTAACCAACTTCCCTAAAATTAATCTCAGGGATCCTAAGAATGTCCTGGGAAATTTTGAGAGGAGTTAAACAAGGAGGATGGAAGCAATTTTAAGGAAGAGACTTTTGAGTCTCTTGGGAAAACAAAGCTTTAAAAAGTCCAAACTAAAAAATAGCAGACAAAAACATGTATAAAATGTTAAGAGGAAATTCCATAGACATTTTTATATAAATTACTGTTCAGTGTACGTGAGATTAATGCCCTTCCTCTCTTGCCTACACCCCTTTGGAAGCAAGGGTGGAGGTGGGGGAAGCAGCAGGCACAAATCAGAGGTATTTTCTTAAAGATTCAGAGAAAAAGGCTTGTCTGGAGCCAAATATCTATGATCTTTGCTTTACTTAGAAATAAGAAAACAATTTTTTTTTCTAAAAATCACTTTGCTGATAGGCCCACTTTTTATTTCTTTTTAAAATACATTATTAAAAACCTTCTGTAAATGACAGTCTATAAGGAATGCTGAAGTATTTTGGAATATCTAAATGCTTCCAGCTGCTATCTTTATTTTCAAATAGTTCTTAAAGGGAGTTTCCAGCTTGTTGGCAGCAACTAAATAGAATTTCTCTTTTTTATTTTTGTTTTTGTTTCTATTATTGGATTTCACAATGCATCATATGATTTACTTTGGAGTGACAATAAAATGCATTCATGTAGGAATTTATAGTGCTTCTTAATTACTCATTAAAAGTGTATTTGTATATTAGGTTAGAGTTGCTCAAATTAGTGGAGAATGATGCATTAAGATATGATGCTCCCCTACTAAAGTTTGAAAAATCAAAAGTAGGAGGAATATATTTTGCCAAAAGGTGTCAAGTATGGGTATAGAGACAGAGTAAACTGGGGATAGAAACCAGACATCTTGCCCTGAGCCCATAGAAGCTCCAAGGTTCAATCCTTGTGATGCCCAGCAAAGTGCACCCAGAAAAGAAAGAGTTCCCAGATTTCTGGAGATGGTGTATAGAAAACAAAGGGAAGGAGTGTGATTCAGGAAATACACTACAAAGTAGGTCCTAAAACTCTGATTAGTGAACGTATAGATGGAAGTTAATATTGCATCTCAAAAATTAGAGAGGTGTCTCTCCACCACAGAACTACAGTTATCTATCTTTCCTCCCAGCCCCACTCCCTTAGGAGAGAGGTCGAAAATCTATAATCCTGAGATCTTTCTTCTAGTTAAAGCTGTCTGCATAAGTAGTGAGTACCAGACACAAAGGATAGGTTAGATGGTCTCTCTCATGAATTTTGAAATGAGACCAATGAAAGAATAAATGAGTAATTTGTGGAGAACTGAGGAAGAAAATTGTGTAGTTCCTAGGATGAAGGCTGCCATATTTGAATGGCATTGATAAGGAGCAAAGAAGTCAAGCCACAGAAGTGGAAATAACCCAGGAGGAGTAGAAATGAGAGAGTACAACAGGAAGATACTGTTTTCAAGATGTTCCTAAATGTTGACTATGTTCCAAGGGCTGTGCTCCAAGGTGGGCAATGTTTGAGATTGATATAGCTCCCATCAATATGTCCCTGTCCTAATTTCTGACCCTGGTAAATGCTACTTTATTTGGAAAAAGGGTCTACAGATGAGATGAGAATCTTGAGTTGGAGAGATAATCTTGGATTATCTGGGTGGGCCCTAAATGTTATCATAAGCATCCTTATAAGAGGCAGAGGGAGATTAGATCAACAGAGGAGAGAATAAGGCAGTGTTCCCACAAGTACAGAGGTTGGAGTGATGTGGCCATGAATCAAGGAATGCTGACAACCCCCAGGAGCTGGAAGGGTCAAGAAACAAATCCTTCCCCAGAGATTGTGGTGGAGGGGCAGCTCTGCAGACACTTCTGTTTTGTCTCAGTGAAACTGATTTTACACTTTTGGCCTCCAGAACCTTGAGATAATAGATTTCTGATGGTTTAAGCCACGTGTTTTGTGGTAATTTGTTATAGCCAATTAGGCACCAACTTAACTAGAATGCACACTTTCTGTGATGAGTGTTCAGGACAACTCTCACCCATAGAAACCTAACCAACCCTTGGGTTTGCAGGCTGGTGCCAATCCACTGAGCCACACCAGCCAGGGAATACAGTTTTATTTTAAAACATGAAGTAAAATATACTTTGTGCTTTCAGGTTCAAAGTCAATTAGATGAGGTCCTCAAGCACCCAATTAAGTAAAAACAAGTAATAATTTCCTTCTTAAAGGGGTTCATTAACAAGTGGATACAAACTGACAGGAAAGTGAACAAGAAACTCCTTCCAGGGAGTTCTAAGATGTGGTAAAGATGGCATTAGAACTGAGCCATGATGTCAAATACATTTAGTTTGAACTAAGAATATTTTTTTCTTGTTCTGTTTTTTTAAATTCTCACACAAGGTTATGCTTATTGATTTATATAGAGAGAAAGATGAGAGCGAGAGAGAGATTGAGAGAGAGAATGAAATTTCCTTCTGTATGAGCCTCGACCAGGACTTGAACCACAACCTTTTAGTGCATGGGATGATGTTTTAGCCAGTTTAGCCACCCAGCCAGGACTGAACTAAGAATATTAAAAAAATTAGGTGACATAGCCCGTAAGTGCATGATTAATACATTATATCTTTTCCCAACCTCAAACAAAAACATGTGTAAAAAACAGACTGAAATCAAACTGAAATATCTCTAGATACTAGGCAGGGCTATGGGCAGTGATTACTGTGTCTAGTGATAAAGGTATGGATTTCTGTCAAATCTCTATTTACAAAAGGAAAAGTAACAACAGTTCTCAACATTTATAGAACAGATCAAAAGTCATATTCTCTTAAAACTTGGTTTTAGATTTTTTGCTTTTTTTCTCCTACAGGTGTGAAATTGCACATTTGACATCATAAAACCTGAAAATGACTTTTCCCTCCCCATATGTGTTTTGGATTATATCAGTTTTTCTTGTGGCTGATTAATTGCTTCTTTCTTTATAGGAAGGAAAAAAGGGCTATATATTTATTAAAAAGTAAAATGCAAAAGGCATATCAGCAGAGAAGGATTAGAGTGCAAATTCATAATAAATTGAAATGCATCATTTTCTAATCTTAAAGGCTGTGAAATTCCTGTGTTGCTGGAATGTTGGGGCTGGAATGCCTCCTAGGTAAGTTCACAAGGGTTATGGCCACAGGACACTCCCTGCCTGTGGCCATCCAGGGCTGCCTTCTGCTCATGTCTGTCAGCTACATTGCTAGTATATCACGCTGAATCCTTTCCTGAAAGGAATTCATAAGTAATATACTTTAGATTAAAAAGTGCCAACCTAAAATTACACATGGAAATTCCAGCGATTCTGAGACAAGGCTGGATTGCGTAAGATGAAAAGACACAAGACCACATTCCTTAGAAACTATTACAAGAATAAACACCACCACTCCAAAAGAAAAAAGAAAATAAAGCATATGGTCTCTGATGGACATTATAATGCTTATCAATATTCAGTTCTCTTTTCTTTCTGGGTACGTGGAGGACTACCCTTCCCAGACCCATTACAATTGGGGCAGGGAGAGCATTGACTAGATTTTGTCCATGCAAGTGAGCAGAAAAGCCTCAGTGTGATTTTCTGTTTCTCCTTTTTCACTGGAAGGAGTTCTGAAATCACATTTTTGATAGTGCGTTTTTATTCAGAGTTAACAAAATAGAAGTCTTTGTTATATTAAAACACTCAGATATCAGCAGTAATTTTTTACTACAGCATAACCTGCAACATTCCATGACTCATATCTCAGTCAACCAAATATATAAACAGACATACAAAACTTTATGTTTAAATAAAATTGGAAAGAAATGTACTTCCCTTAGCAGTGTGACTTTGCATAGACTTTCTCAGTTTTATATTTGAATATGTATCTATATATTGCACACTTTTTTTTATAAATGAACAAATCATTCTTTAAAAAGTCATTATCTCCAAAATCCTCCTGAGCACAAAGTGAAGACAACCACCTCTTTTGCTTAGAGATGTTCGTATTCTTCCTTTAGTCATGTTCCTAAATGTTTGCAAACAGGCCAGACTTGAGGTAAGTTGGCTTTCATTTATTGCTAAATTCAGACTTCTTGTTGGAGTCTTCCTTCATGTGCTTCTTTAAATAGCTCCAGTCTTTTTTTCATTTTTTATTTTTATTTATTATTTTCAGAGAGAGAGGAAGGGAGAGAGGCAGAGAGGGAGAGAGACATCAATGGATGGTTGCCTTTCACCTGCCTCCAGCTACAGGCCTGGCTGGAGACCTGGCTTGCAACCTGGTTATGTGCCCTGGCTGGGAATCAAACCAGACTTTTGGGTTCGCAGGCCGGCGACTTATCCATTGTGCCACCAGCCAGGGCTTTTTTTTTTTTTTTTTTTTTTTTAATT